>BLSF01000021.1:0-82211 GCA_012862575.1 Parietichytrium sp. I65-24A
CCTCTAAGACCGCGCGTACTTGTCCCGCAGACCAGCTTGAGGGCACAGGCCGACTCGCCGTTTGTTTGTGTGTGTGTTTCTGTACTAGCTAGCAGGCTCCTATAGCTAGGGTGCTCGCGAAGGTGGTGCGGTGTCCGCGAGGACAGGTGGCGTACGCGGAGTGCGCGGTGTCGTAGGGTGCTGTTGTGAGGAGGAAAGGCTGGGAGAATGTTCTCCTCGGGCGCGAGCTCCGGGGGCGGAGGGTTGTTTGGGAGTTCCAACACGTCGGGGCAAAGTAGTGGAGGATTGTTTGGAAACTCGAATACTTCGGGACAGAGTAGTGGAGGATTGTTTGGGAATTCGAATACTTCTGGACAGAGTAGTGGAGGATTGTTTGGGGGTTCCAATACTTCGGGCCAAAGCAGTGGAGGTTTGTTTGGAGGTTCCAATACTTCGGGCCAGAGTAGTGGTGGGCTGTTTGGAGGCTCGACGACGAATAATACAGGTGGCGGAGGGCTGTTTGGGAGCTCGACGACAACAAGTAATGCAGGGGGTGGCGGGTTGTTTGGCTCAGGAAACAGTGGCAACTCTGGCGGATCTTCGCTCTTTGGCGGGTCCAACACAGCGACTAACACGAATACCGGCGGAGGTTTGTTTGGAAATAACAATGCATCGGGTAACAGCTCTGGCGGGGGGTTGTTTGGAAACACGAGCTCAGGGGGCGGCGGGTTATTCGGCGGTCAACAGCAACAACAGTCATCTCTATTTGGAAACTCAGGGACGGCTGGCTCGTCTGGCCTTTTTGGCGGGCAGCAGCAACAACAGCAACAACAACAACAACCGGTAGCTTTTCCTGGCGCAATTCCGCTTATGGGATCAGCAGACGCGAGTGACCTACGTTTCGGTGTGATTCCGGAAGGTGTCACCAGTCTGGAGGACTGCACTCGCGTTCGTGTTATACCAGAACCACTTCACGGTGAACTAGTCGCTCAACAAGTAGAGATGAACAAGAGTGGGATTAAACTAGATGAAATACTTAATCAGTCGAACCGAGAGCTGGTAATGCTTCTCGAGAAAACCGCAGAGATGGACCAAGGAGTGCTCAAGCTTCGAAATGAAATTGCAAGGCAGGAGCAAATGGTGAAAGGGCTCAAGGATGACGCCAAATCGCTCAAGGCTGTAGACACGGCTCTTCACGAAGCTCGAAGGATGAGCAATCCAGCGAGATTCACCGTCAATAAAGCGGTGCCGTCAGATTTCTTCTGGCAGCTCTTGTACGATCTCGAGTCCCGACTTTCGGAGTACGATCGCCGGACGAAGGAGTTAGTTGCTGTGTTGCAGAGTCGCTCCGTGGCCCGTGGCAAAGCTCCCATGCAGCTCATTGTATCTATTCTTCGGCAGCAATACCAAGCATTCCGAGCCATTGCCGCTCAGGTTGCGGACATGCACGACCGCATGGACGAGCTCCGTGAACAATACAAAGACTGGCATGTTGTGGTGCACGGTGACACCCCTCGAGACTTTGAGCAAGAGGACAACAAGGAGCGCGAGCTGAGACGCAAGCTGCTTCGCAAGGTAGAGGAGCAAGCCTCAAGTTGGACCGGGCCGGAGTCAAGTCAGCAACCTCAGCAGCAGCAGCAGCAGCAGCAACCTCAGCAGCAACAGCAAGCGGGTGGACTTTTTGGCGGCTCAAATGCCACCTCCGGTGCCCCGGCCTCAGGAGCTGGGTCTTCTTTGTTTTCAAACTCAACGGCAACGAATACCAATTCAGGGTCTTCGCTCTTTGGTGGAGCGCCGGCGACTTCGTCTACAACACCCGCGGCTGGAGCAGGCAGCTCCACGGGTGGACTATTTGGCAGCCAGCCTTCCTCCTCTACGACCTCGTCAGGAGGTGGATTGTTTGGCAGCCAACCCAGTGGGACCTCTACCGGAGGTGGTGGTCTGTTTGGCAATCAGTCCAGTGGGGCATCGTCAGGAGGGGGCCTATTTGGCAGCGCGTCGACTTCATTCGGAAACCCATCTGCAACCCCTCAGCAGAGCCAGGATTCGGACCTAGGGTCTGGACGGCATGCTCCGAGAAAGAACTCCAAGCATCACAGAAGAAAGTAGTGTCTTGCACTCTTCTCTCTCATGTCCTGACGACTCTTTCAAATTATACTTACCACTGTCATCATCAACTCAATTCCACATTTTGCTCACCTTGCCCACTGTGATTGACAGTGAGCCCCTCCGCCTTTCCACTTCCGCCTCGCAAGTTCACTTGCTCATCTATCATCCGTCCCACCATTGGGCACTTTACTGGGGAGGCTAGCTAACTCTAGAGAGCTCGCCCATGTTACATCCAATGTCAGGGTCTCTTCTTCGCCAACCAAACAAAACAAGACAATTTGGCTGTGTGTTGAGAGTGTTGAGACCTCCTCGGGTATAGCACTGATACTCGAGCACACTGACCCGCGGCCCTGGCGAGCGGACCCAGTCCAACAAGCAGGAGACCAAGCCCAAAGTCACAAGTCGCAAGTCAGAAGCCAGAAGCCAGACGAAAACTCCGTCATCAGAAAGAAGGGATCTCAGCGCTGGTGTGGCGAAGGAGTTGGAGTTGTTCGGGCGCTGTCAATCAAGAAGTTTCTGTTCCCGTGGGCGTTTGTGCGTTTGTGCGTTTTGGCGCTGGAGCGGCGGTCTGAGGAGAAGGGATGGGCGACGGCGGCGAGTACGTGGTGGCCCTGGACGCTCTGTTCGGCGTGGAGCGCGTGAACCATGGTGACCCTGACGAGCCTTTCGAGTGGAAGTGGCCATCGTTCGGCAGCGGCACAGCGCACGGCGCGCTGCGGCCCTGCGTGCAGCTGCACCTGGCGGAGGGCAACGTGCATCTGATGGCTCAGCACGTGTGGCAGTCCTCGCTGACGATGGCCGAGGAGATGGTACGCGGCCGGGTGCCCGTTGCGGGTTCGAACGTTTTAGAGCTCGGTGCAGGAGCTGCACTGCCGAGCATTGTGGCCAGGAAGCTGGCTGCCAAGATGGTGGTGGTAAGCGACTACCCGAGCGAGGCCATCGTGGACAACATGCGCGTGAACGTGGAGGCCAATGTCGCGGAAGGGGACGGGCCAGCGGTCGTGCGCGGTTTCAAGTGGGGCGAGGACATCCAGGAGTTGCAAGCCTGCCTCGCGGAGGGCGACAAGTTTGACGCGGTAATTCTGGCGGACACGCTCTGGCTGGAAGACCAGCACCCTTTCCTGCTCAAGTCGCTTCGGGAACTGTGTGAGCGAAATGAGGGCCTGAAGCTTTTCTTCACATTCATGAACCACGACAACGGGCGCGGAGTTGCGGGCAGATTTTTTAAGCGAGCTACAACCGAATTTAATCTTGAGATTATTGAGGACAGAAAGCTCGGCTGGAAAGCAGATGAAGTGGACATCGACAACCCCGAAGACAGCGACGCATCCGATCCAGAAAGCTACGGGCCGGTTTATCTAAAGGTCCTCAAGCTGGCTTCCATGTCTAAGTAATAAGCCCTAGTAAATTATCCGGCGCTCTCGCCGAGCTACAGCGTGCGCTGTGTAGTGCAAGAGGAGGGCCGGCGCAATGCGCGTATGATGAATGTATGTTGTGTCTTTCACTCTCTCTCTCTCTCTCTCTCTCTCTCCATACTTACCTACCTACCAGTCTCTACCTTTACATTGAAGAGAGCTCTTTGTACAGTTTCTTGAGCGTGTCGCGCCTTTGGCTGCTGCTCATTGATCGCTGGAGGTGAGCGTCTTCGGCTGAAGAGTAGCCCGAGGACGAGGAAGTAGACATACTGCGGGCTCTCTGCATCGGATGGCTCATAGGAGCGTTCCAAGGAGGTCGACCCTCGGACGCAGATTCGTTGCCTCCGTCCCGAAGGATGCTACGCGGAGCCCACGGGTCCACGTCTGGCGTTCGTACGGAACCCTCGTGGTCCTCGTAGCCATCTGCGGTGCGGCTCATGTTCGTCAAGTGGATGCTTCGACCTTTCTTACCACCGCCATCTTTGACATAACGAACACTTTTACGAAACCTTGAATCATACGGGTCAGATAGGTCATCGCCCAAAGTTGAAGACGACGACTTTGCTTCTTGTCTCAACCGATAGCTGGAACTGATTGTATGTCGCTCGTGTGGTTTTAGATCTGGCTCAGCAGATAGGGCCCTTCGGCGCGAGCGAGAGGTTGACGCTGATCCCAAGCTCCTCGAACGCCGCCTAGCGCGCAGAGGCGTCCGGCTCACGGAGGCGGATCGCGTCGAGTGTCTATGAAAAGCATTTGGGTCCCTGCGGATAGATCTTCTCGAGCCGTCCTCTGCCTCGATGCCCACACTTTTATTGCTCTTCTTTTTCTTTGTTGAAAGCGGCAATGACTCTTCTGGGTACTTCTTTTTCCTTGACTGCTTGCTTTTTTTGCTAGCGCTAGACTGCTTCTTGTTTTTGACCAGTTTGCTTCTATTGTGGCCCTTCCTTTCTATCGTATCTACCATCTCAGTCAGCTCATCAAAGGCCATTTTGAATGGACTTTGGCGTTTTGCGAGCGTTTTGCTGACGGCCTGATAATCAGCCACTCCTTGCTCCTCTGCTTCTAGCGACAAAGAGGCCTGCTCAATGAGCTTTTTAAGCCGCTGTTGGTGCTCGCGCCCAGTCGCCAGACGATCTTTCAGATCCCGCTGTGTGGAAAAGTAAATTTCCATAAAGTGGTCCAGCTTGTCGGTGTTGTCTGTTAGTTGTGCGTCCTGCTTCGCCACCTTGGCCTGTAGATGCTGCATCGAAGACTCCAGTTTACTCTCCAATTGGGTGACAGCAGTGTTGATGATCTGCTCCATTCCGATGCCACCGCTACGCCTTGGGCTCTGCTGCTTTCTCTCGCCACTTTCTGCGCTGCTGTCAATTTGCATCTCGAGTATGTGGTCTTCCAAGGCGCTGAGCCGCTGGGTAACTTGTTCGATGTCGAGCTTCCACGATCGAGAAGTCTCCTCGTCCTCGGCTGCTCGAGCGGCCGAATTCGCTTTTTGAGCAGTCAAGACCTCGCCACGCAGGAATTCGTTCTCGAGCTTGGAATCTCCAAGAGCGACTTCAAGTTGCTCGACGCGACTTACGAGTCGACCAAGCTCTTGCTGTAACCGGTTGACGTCATGCTGCTGCGGCCGTCGCTTCTCGGCCTCCTCAACACGTTGTTCAAGCTTTCGCAAAATCTCCACAACTTTTCGGGTACTCTGCTCGCTCATACTGGCTGCGTTTTGGCGCACATCCTTCACTTCTTCGCGCAGCCGCGACTCAATCTGGCTCACGTATCTCTCTAAAGCTACAGATCCTCCGAGCATGCTTGCCTCTCCTTCGCTTATATTCGCCAGATGGGGCAACGACCGAATCTGCTGCACTGCATTTGCCAACCTCGCTTCAAGGGCAGAATAACGCATGTCGCCCTGTTCAGCTAGCGCTTCCGTGCGCAATTCGAGAACGCTTTGCACCTTCTCCACGGCTGTCCGAGTTTCTTCACGCACCACGTCCCCAAGCGCGGCAAGCTTGGCCTCTGCGGCATTTCCGCGGGCCTCTGCAGCAGACAAGCGTGCATCAATTTCTGATGCCGAACGATCATACCCTCGCCTAATCTCGGCAATAGCGGCACTTCGCCTCGTTTCAGCCTCGCTCGCCGCTCTCCTGATTCCGTCCGCGGCTTCCAGCGCCAGCTCAGCGCGCTCGGTAGCCAACGCCGCAGCGTCCTTGGCAGCGTTGAGATGCGCCTCCACGGCATCCTGATGCGACGAACGGGTTTCGCTCGCGCGGATTCTTTGCGCCAGCTGGTCAACGCGTTCGTCTTGTGCCAGGGCGGCAGACTGGAGCTGGTCTACTCGAGAACAAAGCGCTTGCGACGCCAGACAAGCCGCTGACACGCGCTCCAGCTGCACTTCTAGAAATGTCACGTAAGCTGATCGGTCCGTCATTAGCCGTTCTTGGGCAAGCAAGTCTGGTCTCCGCTTCGCGACTCCATGCTGATGTTGAAGTTGATGCTGCATTTCCGTTTGTTGCTGCCCATTCCCGTCTTGCTCTTGCGACCCCGATGACTTCTGCCGCGAGCGCCGAAACTCTTCGTAATACGATCCACTGTGCTGTGGCAACATATTTCAACTCAATCTACTCCGGATTTTCAACCGAGAAATCGACGATTCGATCTAATCCAGATCTCCACTCCGCCCTCCAAAGATATATATATTTCACAAAGCCAAGTATGGTCTCCGCCCCTCCAAAGCAGCCCCAAAATCTCAAAACGATTTCAACATCCAGCCAACGCACTCACCCACCACTGGCTCAAGCGAAATCAGATCAACCCTGTTGCGCCCGTTGCTCCCGAGCTGATGAAATTCAGCTACGCCGCGCGACTCCTTTGGACCACCACGGGGCCGTTTCTTCTCTTCCTTCCTCGCGGGTGTCCCCGCGTACCCTCTTCTATCTCCAATAGACCTGCGCCTCGGCCTTTTGCACACGTACGTCACTGTCACTGGCCCAGGTTCAAACCACCGGACACGCCCTTTTCATACCCAATCTCCGGAACCCTTCTGCAGAACCCATTTAAACAACGCCTTGCATGCATCTATCATTTATTCTACTGTGCATTGTCTACCGTACATTACAGTACGGCACTATTGTTACTATCATTATCTATCATTTACTATCATTCACTATCGCAACCTTGGCTGCCTTAGCTGCCTTATCAAAACCGTTTTGAAAAAGAGGATCATGATGAACTTTTGAAAGGACCGAGAAGAAGGCAAACCTTCTCTCTCACCGCTTTCACCCTCAGCGCCCCCGCCGCCAGGGCGGGTTCCCGTCACAAGAACCGAAGAACCGGAGAACCAGAGAACCGGAGAACCGGAGAACCGAAGAACCGGAAAAGCAGAGCAAAGAGTTCACTAGGCAGGTGCCTCTCTTCCGGGTGCTCAGACTCTTCAGACTCTTCAGACTCTTCAGACCCTCAACTCGGAGGCGCTCGAACGCAGTCGAAGTCTCTGTTAGTCGAGCGCCGTCAGTCCCGGTCGAACGCACTTGACCGCTCGACGGGGAACCGAAGCTCCATAGACCGGACACCGGAGACAGGAGACAGGAGATTCGCTCGAAAAGCAAGTCACACGAAGACGCAAAGTCCGAATGGCGAGAGCCGTCACCGTGCGCGCCGCTGTGGGCCGCACGACGGTGGAAGCTTCGCTGGCGCAAGGCCCTGCGAGCACGCTCGGTGACGCGAAGCTGGCGCTCTTGGCCGCGGCACTCGGCGAGCAGCGGGCCGCGCAGGTGGGCGCACGGGCGCGGCTGGTGCTCAAAGGAAAGTCGCGCGAGGACGTGCTCCTCCGCGAGTGCATGTCGGCGGCGGATAATGAGCGCGAGGATACTGTGGTGCTCAAGGGCAGACTCATGCTGCCACCGGAAGTTGTCGAGGAAGCCGAAAAGGCGCTGGTGCACGTGGAAGAAGATGCTGGTCGCAAGGCCGACAATGTTGAAGAAGCGCAAGAGAGATCCGCTGACGGGGATAGTATCAACAATGAGGACGAGAATGAGACAAAACCGCAGTTGGGCGACATGGACGAAGCGGCGGTGTTGGTGACGGTAAGATATGGAAGCAGAACTGTGTACGTAGTGGTGCACTCGCAAGGCTCGGAGGAGGCCAAGGTAGAGGACGTGAAGGAAGGCATTCGAGCGAAGCTCGGTGTGCCTCTTGCTCAACAGAGGTTGGTGATCAAGGGAAAGGTGCGGGAGAATGGCGAGGTGCTGTCTACGCTGGGACTGGCGAATAGAGAGCTGAAGGCAAAGCTTCTTTTTACGGAGGGATATCATCTTGCTGAAGATGGCGCTGAGTATCTCAGGTCCGCTCAGCACGCCTTGAGCGGCGCAAGACAACTCTATGACAAACTGCAGAATCACCTTCGACATCGAATTTTGGACGGCGCAGACATGGTTGTCCAGATTGATGTTGCGGTTGATGGACTCGAAAACGCCCTGTATGGCCTTGACGGACGAGCTGTCCCATCGGCGCAAATGGAGCAAAGGTCCCAAACCGTTCAAGAGATGCGCGAATTGTGCGAGAAGCTCAAGAATTTCAAGACTTATAACCTGCATGGAACTCGCTGAAGTGTCTTGTGCGCGGCAAGATGCTGATCGGAATCAGATGCTTTGATTCTCTCCCGCGCAAGCGCGAAACCTGAGCACAAGATAGCAACAGTGTTTCAATGTTCGGCTTATAGTCGACATAGAGCCCATATTGCCATGAAGGGCAAGCTTCCGCGACGATTGCTCGCTAGTGGCGAGGATTGCGTCGAGCGAAGCGAAAAGAAAACTTCAACTTGAATAATAAATTGCTGTCCATCTTCTCAATGCTTGGTAATGCTTTGAAAAAATGCAAAATCGATGCAATGGAGGAGATGTGAAGCACAAGGTCGTTTGTATATGGGGCGTCTTTGTGCGCTTCAAAATTTCGGTTGAAGGTTAAAACAAATCAACGTCGGTACTCATTCATCCATAAATTTAAAAAAGAGGGCAAAAGAAGTTGCTGCGCAAACCGGAGTGAATACACAAGTGCAGGCTTTATGAAATAGAGAAAAACGACAGGAGGGGGGAGAGCAACCCACTACTCCTTTTTCGCGTGACCTGGAAGTGGGGTTGGGTCCAGGTCTTCCAGAGCTGGGCCAAAGAGGAATCCAGAGACCTTACTCTTCCGCGAGGTCCATGCTGTGGTTTTGAGCCCGTGGCGGAACAGCTGCCACGGTGAGGGCTTGTCGTCTCCAAACCTCCCGCTCATGTGAACCATCTCCAAAATATGCCATGATGTGAGCCTGTAAATGCGCATGGCGCTGAAATTGACATAAAATTCGAAGAGGAGAAAGAGAACATCTCGAAGCAGAAAGGCGAGCTCTTTGCGAGAGAGAGGCCTACTCCATTCCTCGTCTCCGCTCGCAAGGCCAAGGATGGCGACCATCGCCTGGACTGCCGTCGCCGTACGGATCAGCGCCACGATGTAGAACGCATAGACCTCGTACACAAATTCTGTATAGTGAGGAAAGTGTATTGCAGCCCACCCGATAAGGAATAGCTCGGCGCCGTAGGCACAGCTGAATGAAAATGTGTCAAAGGACGGCGTGTATTTTCCAGACAGAATGAGCGTCATGCACATAACATTCAAAACAGCAGCTACCCGTGCGCCCTCCCAGATACGCGAGACAGACGACACATGTGTCTTGTTCTTGTCCCTGAATCTGTTCCACTTTGTGTTGTGCGCCCAGCGTACGAAGGAGAGAATGGTGTGGCTCCCCGATCCACATTTCTCCATGGCCGTACCAAGAGGCTCGTAGCGATAGGCGTGATGAAGCCTACCGGCAACGGCAAAACCGTCCGAATTACCACTGGGCACGAGAAGGTCCCCCTCGTTCACCGGGCCAATCACTTTGACCGGAACCTGTCCCAGAAACCCGCACAATACACCTGCCCGCTCTGCGTCTCCAAAAGGAACCCCGGCTGCCACAGACGGTTTCGTAGAAACCACCATGATGGGGCCCTGGCCGTTCGTCGAAAGGGTGACTTTCTGCTCAGGGGACCGAAGCTGTACGACATCGCCGGGCTCGATCTTCTCGTCCGGGTCAAGCTTTGCGAACCACTCTGCGTAGTCGGCGGCCTCCGGCGGGGTGACGAGCTGACCATTGATTCCGCCCTCCACCGTCAGAGAGCCCTGTACATGCAAACTTCGAACGGACAAGTCCCCGAGGAACGTAGCCGCGCCATTGACCTTGAGCGCACCGTTGATCACAACGATGCCCTCGTCCTCTTTCCTCTCCCGAATACACTGAATCATGTTGCTCGTATCAACACTTTTTACAGAATCTGCGTCGTCCGTCATGTCAGCGGCGGACACGGCCGAGTTGTGCGGCGAGTTGACCGAGTTTCTGCTCTCCTCCTCGGCGTCTTTACTTCCAGCTCTCCTGCGCTTGCGGGACGGGAGATTGGCGGTCCAGAACTGCACGAGACTCGGGGCGTCATTCACCACGAACGACCTGCAGTTGCTCTTACTGACCACTTCGTCGGGCCGTTTGCGCCGCAGGAGCGAGTAGCACTTGCCGCTGTAGCCGTGGTCAGTGGCCGAGCAAGCCTTCCCCGAACGCACTTTGCGGGACATGTTCCGCGCCACCACGCCAACAGTATAGTGATACCGCTCGGACCACCACACCTCGCCGTTGCTGAACGACTGAAACTTGACGCCGATCAGCGAATCAGGGTCGCCCAGCTGCTTGAGCCGGTCTTCCTCGGTAAGCGAGTTGCTGTGGGCCACCACGAAAAACAGTTTGGTGTAGATCGAAATCGGCGACGCCTGCGGCCGCACCGGGATGCTTGGTGCAAAACGATTGTTCTCGGCCGCGATCAGCAGATCAAACACCTGCTCGAACGTCAGTCGCCGCGTCACGCCGGCCTCCACTGTCGCCATCTCCTCTTTCAGTATCGCGCCGCCGTTACCGCCGTCCTCGCCGTTACCAATCCCGTTTCCGAAGAGCATTTCCTCCAACTCGTCCGCGTCGCTCAGCCCGCCGTGTCCGTCCAGCGCGCACAAGAACCGCAATTCGTCCGCATGCTCGTCCCCGCACAGCCCTGGCCTGTCCTCCGAAAACGCGTACCTGCCACTGTCCTCGCGCATACCTGTGGGGTCGAAGGTCCCCGCGCAGGAAACGCCATCCGCGACACTCGGGCTCGGGCCCGCAGTGAACATCCCGCACGTCTAATTCACTGCGACGCTGCTGCGAAAGGTCTTTACTCAAACTTGCTGCGGGGCGTTCAGGTGTGGGGTGTGGGGTGTGGGGTGTGGGGGATGGTGGGGGGTGCGCGCTGCCTGTAGGTGTGGGAAGATGGGTGCCGGGCCCTAAACGGTTGCTAGCCTGGACGCTAAAGTGGGACTGAGGAGTCGGGGTTGTGCAGGGAGAGCGTAAGCAGGTGCTAGCGTATATTAGCGCATAAAGTGGACAACGAACACTGAATTCTTCCTTCTTACGAGACATTTCTCTTTCACAGCTTTCACAGTCAAGATCTCTCCACACAAGACGCTCTTCTTCTTCTCCCTTCTCCTTACCATTCGCATATACTCATGGTTAACAGTCAAGCAAACTTTATTTTGGGAAGCTCTAAAGTCCACCTCCCTTTTTCTAACCCATCGTAAGAATAGTCAGTCCCTCAAATGCCTTTGTCACCTTTGCATTTGCATGTGCATTTGCATTTGGATTAGCAATTACAATTTACCACTTTGCTCCAGCGCTCAGGCGTTCTGTTCTCTGTTCTGTGTTCTGTGTTCTGTGTTCTGTCAGACAGGCAGTGTTTCAGTGTTGCGTTGTTGGCACGAGCTCCCAGTGCAATTCGCCCTCATTCATTTCTTGACCTTGCCAACTTGCCTGGCGAGTTCAGACTCACTCGATCACCCCTACTATTTCTGATAAATAGCTGCTACAACTACATCAGTGAGTCATTAGTTCAGGTTGGTCGCCTTTTCTGAATTCTGGAA
This sequence comes from Parietichytrium sp. I65-24A, assembly GCA_012862575.1. Lineage (NCBI taxonomy): Eukaryota > Bigyra > Thraustochytrida > Thraustochytriidae > Parietichytrium > Parietichytrium sp. I65-24A. The sequence goes on from BLSF01000021.1 coordinate 11,505, forward strand.
CCCAATGTGCCATGAACTGACCTGCGAGTTCTAACAGTACACAGTTTGTGCTGTAAGATTTATCGAGCTCCCTCCACACCCCAAATTTCGAAGAGCATCGCAAACAAAAACGGTAATAAAAATGGACACGAAGAAAACATTGCCCCTCACAGGCGCAGAGCGGAAAAAAAAAATGTGACGGCTATAGCACAGCATAGAAACATGGCCTACGACCTCCACACCTGGTTTGTGGGAGGTCTCTATGGTTACTGATAATACTCATATGTTAGTGATTTTGGTACGACGAGTACGACGCGTGAGAGAGTGTAGAAACGAGAGTTTGGGTTCCATAGTTCTTTTTCCGGTTCTCGGGTGGAGAACCCATTCCGCCTTGCCAACAGGATGCACCGCATGCACTGCGCCGCTAATGACTCGCACTCCCTCTTTCCTTCCTGCTGCTGCTGCCGCACCGTGACGCTCTGCTACACAACGCTCATCGCCTGCGGCCCTTCCCGACCCTATCGCGGAACGCATTCTTGCCCGCCTACGAACAAAGAAGGGCCACCTTTTTACAAACAATTCAAAATTCAAAAAGCTTTCGGCCACTTTTTCAGCCCCGCGTTGATAGCAGTTATATACCGAATTTAATAACCCTTGGGTCACAGCGTCACAGAGTTACAGACACAAACAAGTGTAGTGCGTACACCAGCACATGGTACGCGCGTACGCATTGCACGCACACCGGTAGAAACACATAGAACATACGGTAGCGAACAAGGAAGGCAGCCCTTTTGCAACGTACGCACCCACATACAGATCATACAAATCATACAAATATCATACAAATAGAGCGGGGGAGAGTGGGGAGAGTGAGGATAAGTAGTTTCCCGCTCCGGGAGTGGGTGAGATAATCGAGATAATAAGCGAAGAAGAAGAAGAAGAAGAAGAAATAGCAAGCAGCGAAGCAGCCATCTATCTCTAGCGCTCCTCTTCTCTGCGTCTGGTGTTGAAAAATCTTTTTGTTGATTTGCTGTTGACTCACTGCCATCTCTCCCGGTCTTCGGTCTTGACTGCGTAGTGGAACCCAAGAGCACTCCGATAAGAGCAGCTGCGGATCATCATCAGAATTCAGGAAAATGAGCGACTACGAGGCGCAGCGATTGGCTCGCATCCGCGCTAATGCAGAGTTCCTGGAACAGCTCGGCGTGCAGGAAGATGTGTCGCGGCAGAAGCGCGAACACGCGCTGGCGAACAAGGCGAACAAGGCGAGCACGTCTCATGCGGCGCCCAAGCGTCGGAAGAGGGTCACGGCACAGGAGCCACAGCCCCGACGCAAATCCTCTCGGCTGCAAGGCGTGGATGCGGAGGACCTGTATATTCTGTCGGCGTCCCGGGGCAAGGTTCTGGTGGGCGGCAGGCCGCCCACGATGATGGGCAGCGGGGAAACCCCTGTTACGATGCACGAGCTGGGAAAAGAAGTGCGGCGCGAACGAACCAAGCTGGAGGACCAAGTGCTTGACCTGGGTTTGGAGGAGGAGGACATGCAGCGGTCAGGAAAGGAGTTTTTCGAGTCGCTCATGAAGAAGAATGGTGCGGTGAACGGCACAGTGGCACAGACAAAGTCAGAGTCTTCCCTGGAGTACTCGGAAAAGCTCTCCGCGCTCTCGTGTGAGGTTGCCATTAAGATCACGCCTTCGAGGATATACTCTGTTGGGTTCCATCCGACTCTGCCACTGGTTTGCTCCGGAGACAAGGAAGGCAATATTGGCCTGTTCCAGCTTGACAAAGATCCTGCGCTGACTGATTCGATCCAGTCCTACAGGCCACACATGAGCACAGTAAATGTCGTCGAGCTCTCCGAAAACAGCTTGTTGTCATACTCTTACGACGGAACAATACGCTCGATGGACATGAATCGGCCGGACTTGTTCGACCTAGTCTATAACCACCAAGAAACAGAGGAGGGCGTGTGGCTGCAGCACGGCCTTCAAAATAGCGATCGCTCCGCGCTTTATATCGCGCTATCTGACGGCCAAGCCGTCAAGGTCGACAGAAAGAGCAAAACTGCGGCCTGGCGATTCACGCCGCACGACAAGAAGGTTCAAACCGTAAGCCTTACCCCCGATGAACACTACTTGGCTACTGCGAGTCTAGACCGCTCCATCAAAATTTGGGACCTTCGTAAGATGCCTTCAAAGTCCGCGGAACCAGGCTCCGGAGCGCTTTCGACTTTTAACACCACACACAGCGTCAGCGGCTGCTTTTTCAATCCGACGGGGGACAGAGCAGTGGCGGTGACTATGGCCAATAAGTTGCACCTCTTTAGCAAACCACAGGATTGCTCCGGTGATCTGGAGCCAGCTCACTCAGTATCTCATGACAATCGAACCGGGCGCTACCTTGCAGTGTTTCACGCTGCTTGGAACCCGAAGTACCCTTCGTCGTTTATAATAGGTTCGATGGCGCAGCCACGGCGAGTGGAGGTGTACGACTCTGCTGGCGCCAAAATCAAGCTGGCTATGAACCTCTCGGGAGATTTAGTAGGCTCAGTGCAGAGTCGAAACGCCTTTCACCCTACTTTAGACTACATTGCGTGTGGCAATGCTAGCGGCAAACTGCACATCTTCAGTTAAACTTTTACAACAATGACTGCTTTCACGCGGAATTGACAATTTTATAGAAGAAAAACTCGAAAAATAATTTTGCAAGTTTTGATATCCCAGGTCTATCTCTCTGAGAAGCAACTGAAAAGACAGGTAAACAAACATTCTTTATCCGACCACGTGTCAAAGTTTTCAAAAACTCCATGCACTTCACGTCCATTAGAGCACACGAGGGAGGGTTGCAAGCAAATGCAACGCCTTGTCGCCCCTGCTCAATTTGCGTGGGGCCGGATCGATTGCAAAATTGGAACTAGCTTTGAACTCGAAAGATGCACGCCAAGATCACCTGGAACGGCCTTGGACATAATTCCGACCACTTCGCCCCTCGAGTTTATCAGAGGTCCTCCCGAGCTACCGCTATGATTATACGGGGTGGCGTGAATTGCATCCCTGTTATTCGCAAACCCAACGACAAAACCATTATCTACACAAATATCCAGCAGGCGTTAGCAATAAAAAATTCAAAAAGAAAAAAAGACAGAATCGCAAGGCCCCGCCTTGTAGAAGCTTTTTGACTTACCCATGCAAATTGTTTCGCCGCGGCCAAGAGGAAAGCCAAGCAAACTGACAGGATTGCCGATATGCACAAGATCGGAATCTCCAACTCGGGCTTCCGTGGGCAGAGGAAGATCTGCTGGGCCCTCACGAACGAGCTGGGTGTTTCCAAAGAGCGATGAGAGCTCTTTGTCCCCTCGGGGATGCTCGGAGATTCGGTGTGTCACGCGAAGGACGAGAACATCCAAAAACTCTTCCATCTGGTCCCCAGCCACCAAAATTTCGGCCTCGTAGCGCCACGGGGGAATCCTGTCCTCAACTTCAAAGCATCCTATGATCAAGCGATGTGGAGCTCGCGGCCCGAAAAAGAATTTGCGTTGCTTCTCCACAGGCTTGTAGATAAGATGACAGGCGGTAACGATGATGCCTTTATCCTTATCTGTAACGAATGCAGTCCCCTGCTCCATGAACCGCTTCGTCACCTCGCAAAAGATAGCAATTCGGCAGATGCAGCGGGCGTCGAAGATCATACCAGACCATAACCTCAGCTCGAAAGGCCGCAAATGTTGATCAGAATGATCAGCGTCCAGTCCTCCGCTAGAGGTCCGTCGGGGTAGAATGCTCGTGGACTCTTGCAAGCCGGACGGAAGGCGCTCCGGCGAAGTACTTGGGGCCTGCAACTTGTGGGGGTCGTGAACTTGCACAGGCGTTCTTGGAGGCGTCAAATTACTGCTTGCTCTGTTCACCAACTCATGAGGTTGCACTCCAAGGCGACTCAGAAACTCTGTTTTAGAGGCAGGTGGAGGTAGCAACCACATGAGAGGACAGTCGTGGTCGCTTATTGAGCTTCTTCGCACTTCGCACATAATAGAAGTCATTTGGCTTCGGTTCACCACATAGTTGGTGTTGTACATCCCAGAACTTGCGACGGAGTTTACCGACACCTGCCTGATCAGACTCATTTGGTCAGGATTTCCAGGAAAATTCAATAACTGGCTAAAATGGTTCTCCCAATCTTGCATCAGATCGTCCTGTTGGTAGTAGGCAAAGTTGTCCACGTCCATGAGCTGAAAAGCGTGCGCATGCCCGAGAGGTTCGTCCGGCTTGAGCCGGGATAGACAGACTGGGCAGCGAACCATGTATACCCAAGTAACACCCATGTACTCGTCGATCAAAATGGTTTCGATCACGTCCTTCAGTTTCGTCAGTTGCTCCCACATTTCAAAAAGGGATACTTGGTGGCCCCTAGCGCAAACGTCCAACACAGCGCGCTCACGATCGTACTGCTCATCGTCCCCGTCGTCAGAACTGTCTGCTTCACGCCCCATTTCGCCTGCAAACGTCTTCTCTTGATGAAGATACAGCAAGAGCTTGATTTGTTTACGATCTGCAAGGCGAATGCGAATAATTGAACCGTCGTTCCACGTCCTCGTCTCTGTAGTCTCAGGGTTGAACATTTCTGAGATCCGTGTTAAAATCTTGGCAATCATGCCCGGTGGACGAAAGCGCGTGAAAACGAACGTCCGCCCAATTTCGATCTCGCCAAGATCCTCCGAGCACGATAGTCTTGGCCAACGCTGGTCCAAGTCGATTGACTTTGTGATCAGGCACGGAACCAGCCAGCGCCGAGAGCGGTTGCTGGATGACCGCAGGGGGCTGCAAACATCGAACTGCTCCAGAACGTTAAACAAGCTATCATAGACGTCCCTGTTGCGGACGTGCGGAAGACCTCTCCTGTCCCTGAAAAATAGCTCTGGCCAAATATACTCTACCAAGGTCTCGTGCAAGATGCCCTTTTCGGTCAAGTTGACAATGTCTCGGGCAATAATGGACTCTTTGTTAAGGATTGCGCCTTTGCTGCGCATCCTCTGGGAGTGCGACGTGGAAGAGAGCCTCTTGGCAATGTTGTGGTCCACAACTCGTTTGATGCAGTCCACGATCCACTTGGAGTCAAGGAAGAGCATACTGCTTGTCCCGCGGTTGTGCACAATTTCGCCAATATCATTGAGGAAGTTCACACTCTGGTGCATGTCCTCAGGCGTCACGGAGAGCCCTCTTTCGCTTGCAAGGAGCTCCACTTTCGTTTGGAGCTCGTTCCAACTGCAAACCGGCTTGTCCTCGCGCTCTTTGCGGAGTTGGCATATGGCGTCCTCGACGGTTGCCCAAGTCATGGGGATGCAAGCGAGGCTGCTCACGTGAGGAAACAGAGTATCGTTCGTAACCAGGTCTCGGAGAGCCAGGCGGAGAGCGGGAAAGCCATCCAAAGTCACTGCAGAGACGAGAATGACATCGTCCATTACCTGGGGTCTCTGTCGAAGTAGGACCTGGGGCCGCATGTCGTGATATTCGCTGTCATTAATCTCTGGAGAAAATTCATCTTCGCCGTCGCCAGCTCCGTTAAGAGACGGCCCAGTAATACTGCTGGCGGCGTACCCCGTCGTCCAGATTCCTCGCTTTGAGTACGCAGAAGTAACACTCACGGTAGAAGCAAAATCCCCCCCGCCCCCTGCGCCGCCGCGCGCTTCTTCCTCTTCCTCGTAAATTACAGCCTGAAGGTCATTCTTTTGCCACGTTTCTTGTTGCATCACCCTCTTCTTTAACAAGCTGATTCGCTCCTGCGCCTGCTCTGGCGTGACGGTGTCGCACTTGGATGCGATGATCTGGATGACGGCGCCAGGAACTCGAGCTTGCACGGAATAGATCCAAAAGCAAACCTCGGAATCTATCTCGGCTACGCTGCACTTGTTAATATCCCAGACAATCAAGTACAAAGTCCTTCGCGACAAAAATAGCTGATGCGATCTGTAGTAGACGGACTGCCCTGCAAAATCCCACAACGTGAGCTTATAATTCCCGCCAGACACATCACCAGGTGCAGAATCACAAGATTGGAACTCTCCGTCTGAGAGCACAGAGCAATTGTAGATGTCAACACCAAATGTCCGGGCCTCCTCCGCCATAGTTTCACTCTTCCCGTTAACTAAACTTCGAATCATAGAAGTCTTCCCCGCTTCTTCATGTCCAAGAACAACGACCTTGAATTGATGATTTGATCCGTGCTGAACGGCTCCGACTTGCTCTTGAGGCTCCTGAACACTAACAATTTTGTCTACCGCGCTTGCTCGAGGAATTGCAAGAGCTGGAGATGGATCTGATCGCAACTTAGAAACTGGATCTCTGTCAGAAGCTTTCGCGCGACTAAGCCCCGAACTTGTGGTCAAGGGAACGCTTGATATTCCAGAGCTCGATAAAGTACGGATGGAGAACGCAGGGCTGAAATGAGAGTGATAACCTTGCCCGCCATGAACCGGCAACGCCAACAGTGTCGGCAACTCTTCTGGGGCACCGAGGCCATGGATCATCTCACGAGAACCTACGTCCTTCGGAGCTGCTTCGTCTTGTTGTTGAGATATGTCCTGCTTCTCTTGCTCTTCTTCGTCCTTCTCAATTTCCTCCAAATCGGTCTCTTCCACGCTGAACACGCCCAGCATCGATGGCTGGTGAGATACAGGGGCGACATCGATGGTTTCAGCAGCATTTGATTGTCCACTTGACGGCCGTGGGTCTTGCGGGGAAACCTGCTGCTGCCCAACGTTGAGAAGTCGCGCACCGTCATTGGTAAGACTCCAAAAAAACCTTCGCACAGATTCAGGGCCACTGAGAGCCACACTCAACGGGGGAAGCTGCAGAGGATTACCATTTGCGCGCAAGACCTTGAGTCGGTCCATGAATTTGAAACAAGTTGGCAGAGCCGTGATCCCATTCGTGTGTATTGAAAGTTGCTCCAGCTTTAAAATTGCCTCAAAGAAGCGGGAGTCCAGAAGTCCACTCAGATTATTCATCCCGAGGTCCAGATTTTTTAACGACTTTCCCAATGTGCCGCACAAAGTCGTGATGAATTCCCTTGAGACCTCCTCTGAATCACTTGGGATTAGCTCCTTGATGTGGTTGTCTCTCAGATCGAGTGTTTCGATCCGAGGGGCAGTGATAAGTTGTCTTGGGAATGCGCGCAGATTGTTGTGGCTAGCTGATAATACACTGAGGCTGAATAATTCGCTAAAGTCAGGGAAGGACATCTCCGTGAGGCGGTTATAGTCCAGTATGAGATGTGCGAGGTTGTGCAAATTCGAAAGGTGTCGAGGGAGTCGACGCAATTTGTTTCTACTGAGGTCCAAGATAACGAGCCGGGAGAGAAAATTTGGCTCGCGGACAACCCGCCGCAAACCATGTATAGTATAAAAGCCACCTCCTCGAAAGCTCAGTTCCACAGAGGTTTCCGTGCCCCACTTTTGAACAATCTTTTTGCACTTGCCTTTGAGTGAGCGAAGGAGTTTCGAGTCCTTCACCCTGCGATGGTGGTGATGCCGAATGTTGCCATGCTCATCCAGTTCCGACATGCAGCCGACTTCTTCCGAGCCTACGCTCACAAGATCGTTTTGCTTACCTTCTAGCCCCAAATGCTCTTGGCGCCCATCCTCATCAAAAGAACCCGACTGCTTGCGAGCTGAGGGGCTCAGAGATGAACTTATCCTGGTTGAGTTTTTGAGGAAATGGTTTTTGGTTGTCTGTGTAATTGCAGACTCCTCCACGGAGTCTACAAAGTGGTGAAAAACATCTAGGTTATCAGAGGAAACCGAGTCATCCAGCTCCGTGGAAGCAAGGTTTCTCAGTTGGCTTGTCCCGGTGCTATCCCCATAATGATCGTGTTCATCGTCAGATTGCGAACTAGAATCTGATTCTTCTGACGAAAATGACTCTGAAGAAAGTGAGCTCCCGCTCGAAAATCTCCGCAAGCGCGGCTCAATATGTGCTTCCAAGTCCTCGTCCCCGTCGTCGACTACGCCATCCGAGCCATCGTCAACAGACTCATCAAACTCTGTTGACTCTAGCACCCTCATGCCAGGCCGGTAGGGCGGTGGCCAGCCAATGGATCCTGGACTGGAGCTCAAAATGGGGGCGGCGTTGTAGCTCTTCGACCCCGACTTCTTCTGCTCGTACCGTTTGCTCCTCGTGGTCCACCTTCTTCGGGAGCGACTGTTGTAATTTGTGGAGGCACTTGTCACCGCGGTCCTAGCGCTCGCTGAGCTCATTAAAGTGTCTGCTGATGCGTTTGTCGCCGCCGATGGCGACGGCCTCCTCCGAGTAGGTTTTGGCGTTGCCCTTCTCTTCCCATTCCTGCTCATCCTGCGGTTCATCAGGTCATCTTCGATTTCCAGCGCGTTCTCCACCAGCTCGTTCATGCCCTTGTTCTGCTTGCCGCCGCCCACGATCCTGTCCTCCATCTTGCCCGGCACGCTTTAATCGACGCAAAATCCCACTGTTGGCTACCTCTCCTTACAGCAAAACGGCAATCTCTCCCTTCTCAACAATGACGTTCAGCGACCGCCGATCTGGCGTCCTCCAAGCGCCGAATTTATGTCGAAAAAGCCAACCAAACGAGCAGCTCTTTCCCCCGCGCGCTACAATTCATGCTCCTCCTCGAGCCCCACACCTTCTTTGCTCAATGCCCAACAAAAAATACGTTCGCGAAGCCTGACTCGCCGCCAGTTCCGCTCCCAGCTCCCTTTGGTCAACTTGCAACTTGCGCAACTCCTTTCGTTCCCTCGCCCAATTTTTTTTTCCAATTTCCTCCTTTCCCTCTCTCCCTTTCCCTTCCTGCGGGAGAAGTAAATGGAGATGAAGATGTAGATTGAGAAGGAGAAGGAGATCAGGGCCAGCTGTGTTAGCTGGGAGCGAGATAGGTAGAGAGGCGGGTAGATAGGTGGATGTGGATGGGTGGAGAGAGAGAGAGGGAGAGCGCTCCCCGCAGCTGGCGTTAAGCTCCTGCCTATGGGCTGGGCGTACGCGCGGCGATTTCTTCACCTTTTTTCCCGAGACTTTTCGCGCGTTCCTCTGATGTGGCCGTGTGAGGGGGAGAGGAAGGCTATGAGTGAAGGTAGATGGTGCGGTAAGACTCGTTGCAAGTGGGAGGAAAAGTGGAATCGAGTGGTCTGAGAAGGGGAATACGGTAATTCAAGACCTTTCAAGAGTGAATATTGAATTTCAGTGGTTGTCAAGGGGTTTCAGGACTTTTCCGTTGAGTAGATGGTGCGCCGGCGGCGGCGGAGCGATTTGGAAGCAACGTTTGGCACAATTTTGAACATCGCCCTCACAGCGGAGTTGATTCTTCAGTTGCTCACGGTCAGAGAGCCAACCCCAGGGCTTTGAGGGAACGCACCACGCGCAAAAGTGGCTGAGACGTTCAGATGCAGAGGGATGCAGAAACCTGCAATCACTGTCGGAAGAATTACTTGAGATTCTGCTCTGAGCTACTGCATAGTGTAGTATCTGCTAGAGCAGGAGGAGCGGCCAACACACATGTTTACTCTTGAGATGAGAGCGGTGAAAATTTCATCTTGTGGTGATGAAAATGAAAGGATTTCAGGTGCGGAGTAGCACAATCCGTGCGAGAATGAATGAAATCAAGTGCGGGCGGGACTTTCAAAGCAGAATCCGTGCGAGGGCAATCGCACCAACCACTTGCAAGAGCAAGTACTGCATGTAGCCTGCTTGTGATGCTTTCCGCCGCATTCCGACGCGAGCAGCCGAAGGGACATACTACTGCGCTCGGCGAAAGAATCTGTTCGTTGGTCGACCGAGTTGCTAATGTGTAGATCGTGTTTAAATCTTGCCAGAAAACAAGGTCATGGAGCAGTTGGAGGTCTGTGCAGGAGTTCGTCATTCTTGATAGCCAACCGATAGTGAAAAGCTGTGTCTACTCAGGCTCCCTGAAGGGAGTCAGCCACAAGAAGGTCTCGAGAGAGAAGCAAAGCATTTTGTGGTATTGACTTGACTTGCAACCAGCTTTATCGAGCTATTAAATACCCCACTGGTCTAAGGAGGTAGGCAATGTGAATGGTCTGAACTTGCAGTACTATCGCTCACAAGCTCGGTGTAGGCGTGTGCGCGGTACACGGGCTGTCTTCTTCTGAAGACAGACGTCCTCGCCTTGAGCGAAACGCGGCGACGGCGGAGTGTTCTGGCCGCGCCTTGGTTACTATCATGAGCTCCAGCACCACGAATAGCACGTTGGAAGAAAATGTCGTTTACCTGCAGGCGAAGCTCGCCTCCGAGCTCGCGCTCGTGTGGGGTCTATTGAGCGTTTGTAAAGCCCTGGCGCTAAAGACAAGCGTTGCCGTGCTCGAAGCGGGGAGCTCGCCCGTGATTCAGCTCGACCTCGTGATGGTCAAGAGCCTGCTGGATTACACAGCAGGACTGATTGTATTCTTTGCATTCGGCTTCGCCGTATATTCCAGGGAAAACTATTACGCGCCGAACCGGGACGACTTATTTTTAGAATTCTTGTCGGCATATACGATCGTCAGCGCGGCATCGACCGTCATTTTAGCTGGGTTTTCCGGGAGGATACAAATCAGGGTGTTTCTAATTCTGAGCATCTTGTGCACAGGTCTCATTGTGCCGTTCACTGCTCAGATTGTCTGGAAGAGCAATTACTTTGACAGACTTGTTGATCAATCTGGGGCTATGGCCGTGCATGGCTGTAGTGGCATTGGTGCCCTCTTGGGAGCCAAAATTGCTGGTCCAAGGGACTCCAGATTCACAAAACTTCCGGACGGGGTTTTGGGAAAAGGAGTCCGCGCGAGACGGGGTGTGGTCGAGCACAGCCCGAGCAGCGTGCCTTTGCAAGTGGGAGGCGGAATGTTGCTTTGGCTGAGTTGGCTGCAGTTCACTATAGTACATCCGATCGCAACCTCTCGGAGCGAGGGAGTGTATAAAGAGTACGAGTATTCCAAGGACATTGTCTCAGGTTTAGTTGCGTCTTGCTGTGCTGCCTCAGCAGGGTTCGTCTATGACAGATGGCGAATTGGTTATTACGATATTATTCGTTCGATGAATTGCCTTATTGCTGGCGTTGTGTCAGTTTCATCTTGCGCCGGGTCCTTAAGTATCCCATCTGCCGCCATAATCGGGTGCCTGAGCGCGGTCGTCATGTTAGCAGCAGAAAATTTCGTTCTGTACGTGCTGCGGATCGACGACCCTATGAGTGTGTTTGCAAAACATGGCGCCGTCGGGGTTTTTAGTAGCGTCTGCGCCGGTCTCTTTCATGATGAGGAAGGCCTTTTCACGACTGGGAGTGCTTCAGTCCTGTTCACGCAGCTATGGTTCACTTTTCTCTTGACAGTGTCTTCGGTTGCCGCGTACGCTGTGGTGTTTGCGCTCGTTGATAAAGGTGTGGGCCCGATGGCATCTGACCTTGAAGACCAGGCTGATAGTTTCGGGACCAAGCTCACGAAACTTAGTTGAAAGTCCAATTTGCGTCTCTCTTTTTCCCTTGACCGGAAACGCCTTCATGCTCATTAGCTTATTTTAAAAGAGCTGCGCGCTCAATCATTCTCAACATTTGTTTCGCTCTTCCATCATCACCGATCCATCGAGGGCACTTGATCTTGCTGGAAAACTCTGCCGCCTGACGAGCCACGCATCACTTCGTCGAGGACCAAGACATCCGCATTCATTGTTGATTGACCACCAATGGCCACGGCTACTAGTGCTACTAGTGCCGAAGCCGTAACGGATATATAAGTCGAAGTGAGAGTCTAAGTCTCCTGCGCTCATACGCCTTCGTGATTTGCGGCTCCGTGGCGGCTGCGAGACACAAGGGCGAGGCCACTTGTCGACGCTGTTGCCCAACGGAGAGCTCGCGGTCTCAGCACGCCCAAAGGGACTTCAAGGCATCTCAAATTCTTGTTGCAAGCTCATGGTGGTTGACGAGATCAACTGCAGCAAGTGAGCAGCCTCCAAGGACGTGCCAGTGGTTGCAAGGTGGGCTGAGGGTGTGTGTGTGCGTGCGGGCGTGTGGGCGCGCGGACGTGTGAGCGCGAGGGATATCATGTCTTTCAACAACACATCTTGCGTGTCCGAAAACGATCTCGTGACGATGAACAGAGCCGTGTCAACTTCCATACATGCCCTTTGGCTCGTCCCAAACTTTATCAACGCTCTGTCAATGCAACTTGGTTTCGCTCTGCTTAGAGCTGGGACGCTGAAGGCAAAACATTTGAAGAATGTGTGGGTGAAGAGTTTGGCGCTTCTCTCATCGTCCATCCTCTGTTGGAGTTTAGTTGGGCACAAGATAGTGCGGAACGATATCGCACAGCGTGAGCCAATTGGGTCCATCAGCGACTTCAACTACTTTCTCTCGAGCTTAACATTCGCGATCATAATCGGCAATATTCTTTCTGGTGCAGTCGCCGGGCGAATGCTCATACCGTCCTATATGATAATGATTTCAGTCGCCGCAGGAATTATATTTCCTTTGTGCGCACGAGAAGTTTGGGGCGACGGAGGCCTGCTTCAAGGCGTGATTGTAGACTATGGGGGCGGGGCGGTGGTTCATACTTTAGGAGGCGGAATGGCTTTGTCGGCCGCATTTTTGTGTGGCCCAAGACTTGGTAGATTCACCCAGCTCCAGAACACCGAGGCAGCACCACCGGATACACCGAAAATAGAAGATGGCGTCAGAGATTTTCCACCGTCAAGTGCTTCGCTCCAGACGATAGGCGCGATGTTTTTGTGGGTGGGCCTTATAAGCGCTGTGTCTATCTCGCCCCAGTTTATGCCCGCTGAAAATGACGAAAACTTGATAAGTGCCTCAGACGTTGCTGACCGAACGCGGGCAATGGTAAACTGCCTTCTTGCAACAGCCACCTCGACGGCGGTCGGATACGCAATTTTGCGCTTTCAAACAAAGACTTTGCGGGTGGGACAACTCCTCAACTGTTTGCTCAGTGGAGTTATCGCAGCGTCGAGTTCTGGTGGCTTTATTGATAGCTGGGCTGCGTGCATCATTGGAAGTTTTGCAGCCCCGGTTTGCTTATGGGCTGAAGACTTTTGCCTCTATAAGCTGACTATAGACGATCCTCTCTCCTCCTTTGCGCTCCACGGTTGTTGCGGCTTCATAGGAAGTGTCTTCGTTGGGGTATTCCATCGCGAAAGAGGTCTAATTAGTGGGGAAAGCGAGCTCTTTGTCAACCAGATACTGTACACAAGCATGATCTTACTCGCTGGAATAACATGCATGATGGGGTGTCTTGGTGTGCTGAGACTGATAGTTGGGACCCTCGCAGCTTCGTCAGAGGACCAATTGTTCGGGCTCGACTACAAATTTCATGAAGAGAACTTGGTCCAAGATATGACACGCATTGGTTCTCGAGACTACCAAGAGGCCAAAGCTGCTCTTTTGAGAGAAAGGGCGGCGCGAGAGCATTTGAGCGACTATTTCAGCATCGGTTCACGAAAGCCAAAGCGCAACTCCATCACGCCTTCGGACGAATACAAATGAAGCACTTACACTCTTTGGCTACCTCGCTCAGCTGTACGATAAACAGTGACTGTTAGTCTCAAGTCAGAAAGTACCTCAAATATTTATATGTCCGTTGTTGAATCACTGTACTACTACTAGTACTACTAGTAGTACTGCTACCACGAATTAGTTCAAGTTGCCTTCATCACTGTTGTGAAGGCGCTTGGCGAGGACGGGAAGCGGGGTACCTGCGCAGACAATGCAGAGAGAGCACAGCGTGGAACCTGTCCCTGTGTGCTGGTGGGAAGTTTGATCGTCACTTTGAGAGGCTGGGAGCGTGGGGTGGTTCTTTCTATTCCCTGGCGTCAGGGCCGATTCAACGATGAGCTCCAACAGCACCGAATGCTACAGCCAAGAAAGCCTCGAGGCCGTGCAGGACTCGCTGAGCGCATCCGTTAAGGAGGTATGGGTACTTGCCCACGTCTTGAATATAATTTCGATGCAAATCGGGTTCGCGCTCCTTGAAGCTGGCGCGCTGCAAACCAAGCATCAAAAGAGCGTGCTGATGAAGAACATGATGGACATGGCAGTCTGCTTGGTCACTTGGTCCGTTTTCGGATATGGTTTGTCCCAAGGCACGATATCGTTTGCACCCGAGAGAGCGGTCAAGCAGGAGGAGATGATCCTCTCGTTTGCATTTATGTCAACGACTGTCACAATCATCTCAGGCGCCGTTGCGGGGCGCATGCTGTTGTACGTGTATATGCTGGAGAGCATCCTTGTCGCCGGCATTGTGTACCCTCTCATTTCCTTTATGGTGTGGAACTCAAATGGCCCCTTGTTTGGAAATTATCTTGATTTTGCCGGTGGCGTCGTGGTGCACGGTTGCGGGGGAAGTATTTCACTGGTCTCAGCGTATTTCGTGGGTCCGAGACTCGGGCGCTTCACTGATCAGAAGGACTCGCCTCCTGGGGCTGAAGGGCCGAAAATTGTGGATGGAGTGTGTGAAATCCCCGCATCCAATATTACTCTACAAAGCATTGGTGCAATTATGCTTTTTACAGCTTGGGTCAGCTTTAATACTGTTTCTGCTGCAGGCATTGAAGGCGAATACCTCGAAAACTCTTTTCGCGCTTGTACCAACACAATCGTGAGTGCCTCAGTGTCCACCTTGGTGGGTATGATCGCTGTGTCTCGTGGCACCAAAATCTATGACCTCGAGGAGATTCTGAACTGCATGCTGGCGGGTTTAGTGGCAATCACATCATCGGGTGGGTATGTGGCCGCCTGGGCGGCGTGCGTCATTGGCATGGTCGCTCCACTTCTGTACTTGCGTGCAAGCAAAGTCTTGCTCTATAAGGCGCGAATCGATGACCCTCTCCAAGCGTCCGTCTTACACGCCTGCTGTGGGATCTTCGGAGGGATAGCACTTGGTGTGTTCCACAAGTCTAGAGGTTTGATTGCTGGAGAATGGGAATTGTTTGTTTACCAGGTTTTCGGGTCTCTCCTTTTGTGTGTATCGTCTGCTGTTTTGCCATCCATATTTCTCTACATATGGAGCCGTCGCGTTGGCCCTCTGCAGTGCTCAAACGAAGATCAAATTCTCGGGCTTGATTTCAAGTATCATGACGGCAAAATTCTGAAGGAAATTACTCGCTTGGAGAGCGAATTTGAGGAAGGGAAGCGGGCTTTGATAAAATTCCGTGCAAACCGAAGTCTCATGGACCGCTTTGCGCTTCGTGTTGCCCGGCCAACATGGCTTGGCTCGGCGATTGTCCGGCCAGAGACGCCCACGAGGTTGTTTTCGGCACATGAACCGGCAGAGCATCCCAAAGCTGTTCGCAATGCCAATGACGCTCTGCGCGTGGTTGACTGCTCCAGCACAGAAACGGACCCCAATGATCCCCAACGCCAGGGAAAATGAAAACGTTGGATAAAATTAAACAATACATTATTATATGAGGACCTGTCGTGCAGGTTTTCTTCAACTGATTTGAACTGTTAGCATGAATTGTGAATTTCCCTCTTTTCCCTTTTCTCATTCTCCTCTCGTTCAAACTGCAAATCGCAAACCGCAGACTGCACAAACTGCAGGCGAAGTCCTCTGGGGTTCTCGACTGTTACTTGCATTCCTGGTTCCTGGTTCCCGTCATTACGTGAGAATACGTCCCATCAAGAGAGGCAGAAGAGGTCAAGCCAGGCGTTCAGCCTGTGCCAGTCTCTTTTTAATCAGACATGTGTGACTGCTTCAAGTTGTCAGAGTCTTCAACTCGAAGAAGTCGAAGAAGCCTTTCCCTCCAGCGCCATCTTCATCATCGCGAATTGGAGAAAATTGGGAACAACGGCTAGAGAGGCTAGAGATCATGATCATGATGGGTAAAACATCGAAACTGACTTTTCTGCATCGTTCAGCTCTTTCAGCTCATTGCCTTTTCCTTGTTGGGACCAAATTTATCCTGGTAATTAGCTGTGAACAAGATGACGGTGGTGGTCAAACTGACAGTAAACTTCGAATCTTCACCTCTGATGAAGATTCCATTCCATCGAGTGACCAGTAGCTAGTGATAGGTAGTACCTGGCGCTAAGAAAGCAGACAACATTCATTAGAAGGTAAAAGAAATCTTGGTCGCAGGACCAGTTCTCGAACCTAAAGTCACACCTTCATACATCAAAGTGGAGCTATGCGACCCGTTCTAAAAGGAGCTCGGCCAGCTCGCTCGTTCTCTGTTAGTCCGTGGCGCAGGGGTATGATTTGCGGAATTAATTAACAGTAAAGTTCATTTTAAAAGGGATCACTCTCCCGGCATACATGGTTGGTTTGTTGCTCGCGAGCAAACATTGAACTTTTCTTTCTTTGTTAGAAAAGTTTGGAAAAAGGATCGTTGACTTGCTCGACAATGACAGCAACAGCAGTCCGTCCCAGCACCAACACTGTGTCGACACACTTCTACCGTCTCACTACGATTTACACTATATAGGGACTACCCAACTTGAAATTGTTTGAATTGCGCGTGTGGGAGGACCACCCGGAGTCCTAAGCACAGCTAATTGGAGGTGCGGCTCTCCCTCTCACGCATCCTACGGAGAGTACTACCGCACGTCCTATCTCGCCGCTATCAAGTACTTCTTCCGCCGTTTTCCCCCTTACGACCGCACACTGTGTGGCTAGTGATTACAGTAAGTGCACTGGTGGCACCGGATTCTGCTGCCACGGTCCCATGCCTCGCGGGTGACGTCGCAGTGCTACATTTACACATAGATGTGTCTCTATTCCTAACCGCCTCTCGTTCGAGGCCTACTCGATGGCCTATCAAGCATCAATAGAATCCCAACATTCTGCTGTCCAGTTTCTTTTTACCAGGTATTCCTATGACATAAGTGTATCTCGCGATAGTAACACCTATCCCAAGGGTAAGAGCTTTTCGGCCCATACTCTACCATCACCCATAGAACATAACACCTCATAGGCACATGCATAGAGCCTATACCAACTTGCCTAGCATCAGCTAGCTAGCGCAGCGGCTTCAAGAGCGGAAGAAGGTACTCATCCCAGCGCTAGCGCTCCCACTAATCCTCCCTATCCCTCGCGATACCACACACACGACCACATGTGGCACATTGGCACATGGCGCAGACCTAACCGCGCCTTACCGCCCTCCATAGCTACTCCTACGCGGCAACCGAGTCGCACTACGCAGGCTTATGGGAGGCCTATCTCGCTGGTATATGGTCCTACGCCTCCGTAGGTAGAGAGAGAGAGAAAGAGAGAAAGAGAGAGAGAAAAGGGCTCCTTACTTTGGACGCGCGAGCGAAGGAGAGAGAGAGAGAGAGAGAGAGAGAGAGAGGCAGTCCCGTAGCGCCTGTTGCGGGCACTGGCCGCTGCTCTCCGACTCACTCAATCGCTCAGTTGCTCAGTTGCTCAGTTGCTCAATTGGCCAGTGGCCCAGTGGCTCTGTCGCTCTGTCTCTCAATTGGCCAGTGGCTTTCTGCTGGGTGTTGTGTGTTGTGTGTTGAGTGTTGGGTGGTTTGTTTGGTTTGTTTGGTTTGGGTGCGCAAGGCGGTCGAGGTTGGGAGAATAGGAAAGGAGAGAGGGCAGACGGGGCGAAGATGGGAGAGCCGCACGGGTTTGCGTGCGGTCTGGTGGCGGGGACTACGACTGCGGCGGTGTTCACGCCGGTGGACAGGGCGCTGTTCCTGGCGCATATCCACAAGAGACCGTTCCTGCTGAGCGCCAACTTTTCCAGGCCGTTCCAGGGCGCCAACCAGCTGATTCTGCAGCGGATCATCTCCTCGGGGATGTGCTTTCCGCTGGAGGACTTTGTCAGGAGATCATGCCCGATTGGCGGGCAGCGCGGGTCGAGCTCGCATAACTTTGTTAGCGGGATCATCTCCGGGTCGGCGATCGCAGCACTCACCAATCCGTTGGCAGTTATCACGGCCCAGAGATGGGCTGCCAAGTCAGATGGATCAATCTATAGGATTGCGGTCGAGATGTGGTCCAAGGCCGGTGTTGCTGCATTCAACAGAGGCATTGTCTGCACGATCGCTCGTGATGCTGTGTGGGGCGGGCTGTTTTCGACCTTGCGGCACGGCCTCCCCAAATTTCTTGACAAGGCGGAAACCGACCGGGAGCCCGGGACATACCGCCCAGGGGTGGTTTCTTTCGCCGCAAACGTCATTGCAGCAGGCATTGCCACAGCCATTTCGTCTCCATTGAACTATGCGCGAAATTTGCAATTTGCTCACGCTGGGGATGGCCTGCTCTCCTCCAGACAGATCTTTTCCGCTCTCATGGACGATGCTTCTAGGCACCACGAGAGGACCGGCCGATCCAGACTCGCGTTTCTATCTCAGCGGATGGCAATCGGCTGGGGGACACTCCGCGTCTCCGTGGGAATCGCCTTGTCCTCGCAAATATATTCTTTCGCCATGTTGGAGTTTGCCGGGGTTGACTCCCAATCTTAAAACTGGACTTTAGCAGTCCAACCTGTCCTTTACAAAACTGTACACTGACCACTATCATACTTTTGAGTCGATTTCAATCCGGCGGGCGATGCGCTATGTCTTCCCGTTGCCTTTCTTCTCGTTATCACACATCATTCTGAAACTGTAAATATAATTGTTCTATGGCTCACACACTGCAATCCTCTTCTGGTCGATTTATCGCCCAATTTTGCAACCGCGGGAGGTTTACCGATCCGATAATGTTGGTATATGTTGGTTCGTTTCTCGTTACATTTTGTAGACATACATAATCAGGTAAAGGCGTCCAAATTGCCACCATGCAAGGTTGAAACGACGTTCATAACAATGAGGGAAACGAGAGTATATAAATCGCAAAACACCAACTACAGGCGTGTGCGCAATAGTGTTCTCTGTTTACATCCAGCAAAAAAGAGAAAAAAATCTTCACCGGCACAAAGTCGTTCGTGAGTGCATCTCATACCTACCCTTCCTCCATTCGCATACATTGGCAAGAGAGTGGTATCGGCATGGCGGCTCTTTCCTTTTGTCGATTGGAATTCACCCGAAAACGATGAAGATGCAGATGGGCAAATTGGGGGTCGGCTTCACCAATACTCCGAATGTGCCATATTCCGCTCACTAACATCCTAACTCGCGATGTGTTTTTCCCCAAGCAGAAAATAGCGATGGCTCTTGGTTCTTGCAAAAGTCTCTGATATCAGTCTCGAAATCAGTTTCGTGGAGGGAATCAAAAGGTTTAGATCAAAATAAGATGATGCAAAACCAGTTGTCCTTTTTCCGGGCCGATCTTCGCAGGGTTAAAAGACGGACAGGTGCAAAACCAACTTAATAAATTGAACCGCCGACCTTTCCGTGTTGGCTCGCAAAAGGATCAAAACATTCTTTTTGAGTTTGCGCACGGTCGCAAGGTTCATTCTTACCCGTCTCAATTATTCCCGAGTTCCTCGCAACGAAAATATCAGATCGATCTTAGAGCTCTCGTTCAGCTAACTGTACATGGCTTGTCCTCTTGTGACACCACTGTTCAGGATTGACGTAGCGTGTTTTTAAGTTTCAATCGTTTTCGCGATCAGATCTTCTTTTGCTACTCAGATAGTTGACCACAGACAAGCGAAGCTGAGCTTCGTTTTAAAAGCACTTGTGCATTGGCCGCTCGCGCCATTCGCGACATTCTCCCTGCTCCTTCTTCAACGCACGGGAGTCTCTCCATTCCATTCCCTTCGCTTGATCGCTTTCAATTTGCTGCTTCAAAGAAGCTCGCCCAAAAGAGCCGTTCAGCCTCACTCATTCCAAAACCCGCACCATAGCGAAACATCTCTGCATGAAGTTCGTCTCAAATTTAAAGTTAAGACAAAGGTAAGGATACCGTATTATGAAATGCATTTCCCACTATCTATCTTGTTGATGGAGTGGAGCACATTTTGGCGCAGCATCACCTCGCAAGGCTGAGCGTGGGTGGTATTCGGCTGTTCTGTAAAAAACAAAATTCAATTAATCGCTGATGTGAAGCGTTTTGAATCGACGTGTACTCTCGTGCACTCTTAGGAGCAACGCCTATGGTTCAACTGCGGGAGGGCCGAAACGGTGCGCTGCTCTCTGATCCCAACGCGTTTGAACCTCGTTTTCTTAGTTCCGTTTGTGCTCACTCTGGCAGGAAATTGTGTAGAGTCACCCAAGAGTTGTTTCGAGCTGCACATTTCTGGGCGTGTTTTACATGGAATCGGCCGCGCGTCATCAGAAGTATATGCTACGATGCTATTGTTAGTTTCGATTGCCACTCTAGGAGAACATCAAGGAGGTGCAATGAATGGCCTCATCGTTTCGTAGTCGAAAGAAGACATTGACAAATTGACAAGTCAACCTGCGCGGACGCGAAGTGACCTCAGGAATCGCGCACAAGTTGCATGGGTGGGACTCCGTCGCGGGAGGTTTCGTGGAGATGTCCGCCGTCAGCGATGACGACCTGATGACGCTGGGAAACGTGACGGCCCTGATATCTTCAAGCGTGGACGAAAGACTTTCATCCGTCTGGGTCCTTGTGAACACCTTCAACATTTTCAGTATGCAACTCGGCTTTGCTCTGTTGGAGGCGGGCACCATTCAGAAGAAGCATCAAAAGAGCTTGTTGATGAAGAATTTTATGGACGGGTGCTTTGGGGGCTTGGCTTGGTATTTCGTTGGGTACGGGCTGTTCCGGATGAACTCAGGCGGAGCGAATGGTGAACGTTTTGCCTTGAATAGTTCAGCATACTTTCGCGATTTCTTGTGCTCATATGCATTTGCCATGACGACTACAACAATTGTTTCCGGAGGTATCGCGGCACGCATGAAACTGGAGGTGTACCTCTTCTCGTCCGTGTGCCTGATCGCTCTGTTCTATCCGATGATGGCGCACTGGGTCTGGACAGAAGGCGGTTGGCTTTACGGAGACTTTTTGGACTTTGCTGGGGGCGTTGTGGTCCATGGAATGGGAGGGGTTGTAGCCTTTGTCGGCGCATTCGTGGCCGGTCCGAGGGCTGGCCGGTTCAGCTCTGAAGAGAATAAAGTACTCTCGAATGGAGACTACATCAAGGGCGGGGTGTATGAGTCACCGCCATCAAGTGCTTCGCTTCAGACTCTAGGTACAATGATTCTCTGGGTAGCCTGGTTTAGCTTTAATGCAGTTTCCTCTGGCGGAGCCACCACAAGTGACCTGGAACTCTCCGAACGCGCAAGTGTAAATACGCTCCTTTCCTCGTCAGCGGCGGGCTGCTGTGGTCTCGTATACGTAAAACGTTCCGTGGGGTACTACAGTCTTCCAAAGTCACTCAATTGTCTTTTAGCCGGCCTTGTAATCATCACCCCGTGCTGTGCATATGTGGACACCTGGGTTGCCGTGCTCCTTGGCCTCGTGTCCACCTTTATTTTTCTGGGTTCCGAAAAGTTCATTTTGTTCAATCTCCGGATTGACGACCCGCTCTCAGCTTCTGCGCTGCACGGCGTAGTGGGTTTGGCCGGTGGGCTAGCCACTGGCGTATTTCACCGCGAGAAAGGTATCATTTGCGGGAAGGCTTCGCAGTTTTTAGCTCAGCTCAAAGGTGTCGGCGTCATTTTGGTTGTGAGCGCATCGTGCGCCTTCCTTGTATTCTTTCTGGCAAAGTGCCTGGTCAGCGACCTCAACTGCTCAGACGATGATCAGGTTTTGGGTCTTGACTTTAAATACCACGATGGAAAACGGCTCGACGACCTCACAGACCAGCAGATCACGGAATTTAACAACACCAAGCGAGCTTATGCCCGAGCAAAAGCCAAGAAGAAGATGGAAGCTATACAAAGGTACGAAAAGTTGCGCAAGTTTACGCTCCGCCAACCCTCCCTGAAAGCCTTCAGCATGAGGTCTAGTAAGAAGAAGTCCGCGGCCCAAGTGCAGCCGCTGTCGAGGGAGCGCGTCGAAGCGGAGATTGTCATTGCAAAGTAGCTCGTGAAAAAATCTCTGCGCAATTGAAATACCCTAGCACAGCCCGCAGCTCACACAGGGTTGCATTTCCCCGCCGCAGCCGCGCACGTCTCTTGGAAACGGGTTCCAGCCCATGACAATATATGTAGTGAAAGCGCGGTCTAGAGCCCGCTCGAAACGAGACGAAAAGAGAAGAACAGTGTAGTTCAAGTTAGAATAAAGTTTTTAGAATTGTCAGCAAGAAATAAGTTAATTAGTTTTCAGAAAGTCAACTACTTCGAGCAGCATTTTCCCTCACGATTCCGTTTGTTTGTCTCCTCTGCACTCAAACATAATCAATCAACAAACACTCATGCGCTTCAGACACACTACCAATGGAACAGTCCAACGTAACAAACCCCTCTGTGTGACTACAACATATATTCTATTCTACCTACGTATCATCACACATCATCCTCTGTTATCCAGCTACCTTTCACCATAGCCCTCACCATAATCCTCTAATCTTAGTCCTGCTCACTATGTAGGAATAGTACATGGTAGCCTCCAATCACTGCGCTCGCGTGCGTCTACTGTTGCATATAATTGACTGATAACCACTAAGACCCTTGCATACTCCTATAGAAGCGCGTAGGGTCGAGAGGAAGGAAGGAGGGAGGGAGGAAGCAAGTGTCCGCGCTGCGTACACAACAGGAACGAGCATTGAAGGTGAGTTTGCAGCGTTGTTGGAGGTATACATATTTGTTAGACACAGAGGTTCGCGCGGTAGGTCGTGCTGCCCCCGAAAGAAAGCGAGAGAGAGAGAGAGAGAGGGAAGATTTTATGACGACAGATTGAGAGGCATAGGAAAGAAAGAAAGCAGACTGCGAATGTGATGTAATGAAGGTGCGGAAGGTGTCTGGCTCGTGTGCACAAGCGTGGCATTTTGACTCAATGACTGACTGACTGGCGCTGTTTTGAACGCGGTGTAATCGTCTTTTTTATCTGGTGTAGACTAGTGGGAGCGGAGAGAAAATGTTTGCTACGAGGGTTTTGTTTCAGGCAGCCAGACGGACCACAGGGCTGGTGGGGCTCGAGGTAGTGCCAAATGCGCGCGAGCAGCTGATCAATGTGTACAAGGAGACGTTGGAGAAGGCCAAGGTGATGCATCCTCAGTCTGGGTACCGCCAGTCTGTGGAAAGCATCATCGCGTTCAGACTCGGTGTAGTGGAGAAGTTCGAAGAGGTGGAAGCAATCGAGAAGGAGATTGACTGTGGTGTGATTGAGGAGATCTTGCTGCAGGCGAAGAACGAGCTGACCCTCTTGGAGAAGCTCAAGGACACTCCTTTTGCACTTTCTTCCGATGATAGCGCCTAAACTTGGTCGTGTCGCTGTTTCGGATGCAAGTGTGGCGGGCTGTCGACGCATGGAAATGGCGCTTCTGTCCTTTTTCTTTACTGCCAAGTCTGGGTGGGGTAGTCAGTGCCGGAAATACACTCAAAATCTTGCGACGGGCAGCTTTACAAAATCCTCCCTTTACTCCCGTTTTTTAAACTAAACATCTGACAAAGAGAAAACAAAACGTACATACTCAGAATTTCGTTTCCCCCCCTTCCTTTTCTGTTTTTATTGATGCTGTAGGGTACAGGATTGCGGAGCAACGTGAGGCAGATCTTTACAGACAACAATTTTACAGTTAAACAGTTAAAATTTGAGATAAATAGGCATATGCATAAACACAACACAAGTAGGTAGTACAGTTGCTTGTCGCAAGAGAAAGGCAATCAGCGCTATTTATCTACCCATCATGTGAATGGCGCCTGTTATAGCGAAGCCAACTACACAAAGACAACGAGCGACGACGAGATCGTCCTGCTGTTGCTGCTGCGCCTCCTTCATCGGAGTGCTACCCATTTTTGAAGGACTGCAAGTCGAAGCAGTGAATGAATGTTTTGGCGCAGAACTTGCCCTTGGGGTTTCAAACAATGGGTTTCCTTTCGCAAAATTTTCGTCATTGTCTTCAGATCCCTCACACACGGTCTTTAGACTCTCATCGCAGAGATCTCTTCCCTCCGTCTCCTCGTAATCCAGGTAATCGATCATCTCAAGTTGCGAAGGTTGTTTGGTGGCGGGCAACACATCTTCGACCGCGCTCTCAGCGTCGGAAATTTGGCTTCTAGCACAAGAATTCTCATCGTCTGAGTATTCTGTGTCTTCTTCTCCTGCGGAAGCGCTTTCAGATTCATCACCTTCGGGATCAGTGTCCACGTGTTCGGAAGACGGCTGGGGAGGAGTATGTTCAAACGCTTTGGTGGTGTTTTTGTCAACGTGTGTGTCGCATTTTGCAGGCACGACCATAGCATGGATGCTTGATTTCGCAAGACGAAGGCGAGCCCATGGCAGAGCCGCCAAAGACAGCGACAACCACATACACACAAGATGGTCAAAAAGCATTCTCTTGAGGCAGTCGCTGATCCATGACACGGCTTGCGGCCCCTCCAAATATTCGGGTCCGATATTCGCCAACTGCGACTCCACCGAAGAGATACTTGTGTCAAAATGGGAGTTCAAAGTATAAAATGCCAAACTCTCCAACGCAACGACAATGAAGGCAAACATGCTGACAGGGCTATCAGTGGATGCCAGCAGCACCAAGTCGACGAAACTTATTGCAACTGTGCCGGACTTGGTAAACATACCTGCGCCAAAGTTGGTCGTAAAGGGCTCTGAGTGATGCCCAGCAACATGCACAACTTGATGGGGAAGGTACAGACCATCCTCCCCGACAGCTTGTTGGTACGTAGCGATCCGCTCTGCACAGGCGCACGCGATGCTAATTGCACTCAAGCTGGAGAACACGGTTAAGATCCACCTGAGATCTGTGTGCGTGTTGGACCCCGAGTTCTCAATACTCAGAGTCTTTTGGCTACTGCTCCCGACTGCATACTGCATCAGCGCGGATGAACACGAGACCGCGAGGGTTGCCCAGCAAGCGGTGCCAACGTTCTGCAATAAACTTTCCATTTCGCTTTGACGTGTGTGCACTATTCTCGCCACCCACACTGCCCGCTCGAAGACAAAATGTGTTGCTGCGCTTTGTGTGCAGGGCGATCAACGTTGGCGCCGTGAAGTCCGCGTCCTCTTGTTGCAAGTTTGCAAGCTGTCTGTGTAACCAAACCGCGTCGTTCCTTTTCCAAACCTTTGACTCTCTTTGCAATACTCTCTCCTCTTTCTTTCACTCTCTCCCTCTCTCTTAAGGCATTCCGAGGAGTGAAACAAGAGAGATGCGAGAAGCAAGGCGTTTCGCTACTTCTCGTCTACGTCTCCGTATCATAGCCGCTGCCACGCGCTCGCTATGCCCTCGGGCACCGTAGGCGAGGCCGTGGCGAAAGTGTCCTAGCCGCGTGAAACTGTCACCTCGTGCAATGCATTCTCGTTGGCATTACTTCCCAGTCCCGCTTACACCGCTTACTGCTTGAGACGATCTCTCTGCTGGCGTAACCAAGGTGTATCGATAGTATCGATGGTATCGATGTTTCATTTATGTTGTCGTTGCCTTTCGTGACTCGCTGTGGCACCATGGTTTGTGACAATCTATCTGAGATACCCTGCTTGCGTAACCGAGGTGTATGAGGTCAACGTCTATAAAAAGCGTGCAGCCAGCGAGGCCAACGTCCTTCTTCGCGCAAGATCCCGGCGGTTTCAAACACTCGAGTCGCATTTGACCGCCTCACTGCCAATCCACACATTGATTACATCAATTACATCAATCGATCATCAGAGATGATGACCTTGCATGTGAATCCAACGAAAAAAAAAAAAAAAAGAGTCAGAAAGTCAAATTCCAGGAAGCGATTCGTTGCTCGCGTACAACTCGTTGCTCTTTGCTCGTCCTGAGGCGTGTTGTAATTAACGACCACGTGAATCGGTGCATCCTCTTACAAGACAACGCCTTTGTTTTTCGAAATTCGAGATTTTCGATTGTTGATTGCTTTCGATCGATTTGATCGATCGATTTCAATCATTGACTGACTGACTGACTGACTGTGTTCACAATTGAAAGGGAAAAACTTAACGACTTTTGACGCTTCATTCAGTCTATCCAGTCCATCCGGGCGTTCACTTCAAGTCGAGCCAGACGGCAATGGATCTCGGAGAGGTCTAGCGCAGCGGACTCGTCCAGCCAAGAGACAATAATTTTTGGTTCACCAAGCGCTATGACGCCTTTCGCAAGTAGACCTTCGTTCCGAGCTCGGTCGAATGGAAGGCGGCATCTGCGGCATCGATGGTGCGACGGTCCGGAAACGTCCACGGTGGTACTGACTGCGAGTCCTGACGCTGATTGCCTAGTACTGAGCACCGTGGCGGAAGCGTTGTCCGGGAACGGAGGTGTGCGTCAGTCCTTCCTGTGTTGTGAAAGCCTTTCATCAAAGTTCCAACCGACAGCAGACCGCACAAAGAAAGCCATGGCTTTGGAATTGATTGATGGGATGGCTGCGGCGCGGCGTTGAGTCTCGGCGAACTTCCGAGTCTCGAATAACTCGAATACTCTATCCCTCTCTCTCAGTCTCTCTCTCTCTCTAGATTAGTGTGGAGAATATTTTTAGCGCAGACCTTTTTGCCGGAGGACTATTGAGCGACCACACTGCAGAAAGTCCCGTTCACGGCTTCTCGAACTTGTTGAACAGAGCTTCAAGCTCGCAATGAACGCCAGCGTGAAAGGGTTGGCGGAAATCTGTGAAATGCGTCGAATGCTTCAAATGGCTGGCCTTCCGGCAAACTCAAGCGCAGCAACTTGGCGAAATGAAAATGGGATCCGTCTATCCGTCTATCCGTCTGTGCAAATCAATTCCCTGTTCATCGCAAGTCTTGATTGCCGCAGTGAGCAGGTACCAGTACCGGTACTCAGTACTTTCAGACGCAAGATCGGCTTTGTCCAACCAGCCAAGCAAGTCAACGACCAGCCACGGCGAAAGATCGGTGTGAATCATCCACGCCAACTCGTTCTACAGCTCGAAAGGAATGCGCAAAGTGAATAGCAGCTCCTCCGCCATTGAACAAGTTCCAGCGGCAATCCGCTCGGGAGTGTGTGTTTGTGCGTGCCACATCTAAGGAGTGTGTGCTTTGCCAGACAGAGAGACTCTCAAGGCTTGGATGGCTTGCAGGACTAGTGCGCTACGTAAACATACCGTCACCTCGAGAACCTCGAGTGCCCGGAGGGGAAAGAGATGGAAAGAGGCAAAGAAAGAAAGGCAGACTCTTGTGACTATTGCGCAATGCTCTCTCTCTCAGCGACGTCCTACGCGCTTCGATTTTCTCGGGGTGGGGCAGACAGACCATGTGCTAGCTCTGGAAAGAACGTGAAGTGCAAAGTACATGCAATTCTTGATGGACTGTGAGAGTGCAGAGCATCCTGATAATCATGATCGTGCGAGCTGCCGAGTCGTATTTCGCACTGCGCGGAAGCCATATCCACCAATATCTTCTATCCGTATCTGTCCATATCTATCCATGTGATTCAATTCCTCTGATCCGAGTAGAGAGATCTTTCTATCTCTCTGTCTCTCTCTACGTCCCAGTCCTTCTCCACCACCTTCCTCCTTGGCTAAACCACCCAGGGACTGACTGCGCAAAGGCATAGGCATGATAGGGATGTGCATGTGCAAGTGCATGGCAATGTGCGCACAGGCTTTGGTTCCACTTCTCACTTACTAACTCACTCACCCTCTCTCCAGTGAACAACTCAAACCAAATGCAAGCGAGTTGCCCTTCGTTCTTCATCCAGTAGCACGAGTAGAGAGAGAGAGACATGCCCATCGCCTGTCGCGTCCCAGCTGAGCAAGGCTCCCAACTCATCCCAAGCCAGGTTTAGCCAAGTCCGTTTTGGAAAAACAAGAATGTGGCACACGCCTTCGTGAGCGGAGCCCTGCGCAGTACCGGACCCGGCCAGACGGATAGGCGCACTCAGACAATCAAATAAGGCATGCGCGAGGCCGCTATTTGGGGAATGGGGGAAAATGGGGGCCAAATTGGATCTTGTTATCCTGGACCAAAAGACAAGAGGTTTGGAAGAGAAGGTACACCGATACTTTGATCGGTACTAAAAATTCGGCTTGAGAAAAAGGCAGGCAAGCAGGCAATCCTTTCAATTCTTCCTAATTTTTCTCTCTTTTTGTAATTGTAATTTGAAATTGTAATTCTAGTTTAGTTTTTAGTGAACAACAAGGTTGTAAACCTGTCGAGATGGATGGATTCGCTGTCAGAGCTTTGCGGCGCCAGAGTTTGGAAGAGCTAGCAAGAGTAAGAGCAAGGGAGAGGAAAGCTGAGGAGAGGGAACTGATAGGTGACAATGAGGTGTACTTTCTCGTGAGAGTCGGCGCCTGGCGAGCCACGCGTTGTGCGAATGTAGAGGCGACTAAAGCACGCGACGGCCGAGCGAGGGATCTGGGAGATTGACTGTGAATTGAGCTGCTGCTGTCTCTGTTGCAGTCTGACTGTCGGTATTGGGATCGATCGAGTCTCTCGAGCCTAGCCTTGCGCCAACTCAGGCTGACTGTGGATCAATCCAAGTCGACCTTTGTTTTCTTTCTTGCTTCTTCTAGTAGTCAGACTAGTCAGACTAGTCCCGAGGGACCTCGGTGTGGTATTTTTTCGTCGGTCTTGATTCATCGATTATTTTATTTGATTGACCACAAGAGCAAACAAAACAAGAAATTTGGTTCGGCCTTGGTCCTGAATTCTGAACTCACTGCGAAGATACTCTCTCGCGCTGTCAGCTGACTCACAGAGTAAGAATTGTGGACGGCGGTGCGTTGCGCTAGCCTACCATCCGCGGTCACTGCTAGAGTCAACGGGACCAAATTATATCCGTACGAAGGCTCTCGAGGGTAGCAAGCTTCAGTCGCCCGTAGCGGTCCCGCTATTGCTGTTCGACTCCCATCCCAACCCTCCCTCCAATCCCCTCCCCTCCAATCCCCTCCCTCCTCCTCTTTGGTGAAGTTACTTTGCTGCACACCGCACGCAATTTGCCTAATGTTACTTGCATTGCGTGTCTCCAACTCCTCCCCGCCGCATGCTCTCACATCGCATGGGATCCATCCCCCTTCGTCGCGTGTGGGATGCTATTCGAGGCGAAGCTCGCTGCCCGTTGCCGTTGTCAAAGCAGTAAATTTGCGCAGGAAAAGTATTAGTTTTTCTTGTTTTTGTTTTGGTCTCCACGGCGATGGGAATTGGAAAGTGTTAATTGCATACTGTGACGAGGAAAAGAAGGAAGACAGAAAGACAGTTGCTTTGCTTTGTAGAAAGCCAAAGGCACGTTTCCCTCCTTCCTTTGGCGGTTGATTGAAACAAAAAAAAGAAAAGGAATGAAGTGAGTGACTGAGTGAGAGTGAGAGTGAAAGGAGGAAGTGCTTGGAATCGGTCGCTGGAGGCATACTTCCGTCCGTCCTACTAGACTCCGTGCGCTATGTCGGTCTTTCTTTCCTTTCGTCTTTCTCTCATTGCCCCCGTCTGGAGTGCACCTCCAGCTCGCCGACTGACTGCCTGCCTGTCTCTCGAGTAGCTCGCAAAATCGGTGAACCAACGATGATTTGCAGCTTGAACGTTGGGCAATACCCAAACGCAGATCAACCGCGCATTGCAGCACAGAGATAACGCGAAAGCAGAGAGGCGCCTCAAACCCAGATCCCGTTTCGAATCCCGGAAAGGGGCAACAGGAGGAAAGATGGTTGCCAAGGTTATGTCGATGAACCCAATGCACAAGGAGATCGATGTTGGCGAGCTCGCCAACATCGAGGACCTTGACAGGCTCGAGTCAGCCGCAGCGCAGAACTCCTCGAGCCAGAAATGGTATCAGTCCCGCAAAGCCAAAGTTGTTTTGATTCTCGGCCTTGCTTGCGCTGCGATCGTTGGAGCAGTAGCAGCGATCACGTCGAGCGGAACAGACACCACCGACACGACGGCAACCACCGGAAGCGGTGTGGAAGTCACCACGAACGAGTACACCGCGGCCGAAAATGCCATCCTGACTATGGCGAAGAAGTTTGGACCTAAACTGCTCTTTGACCGCGGCTGGTCTGGAAAGTGCCTTCCAGACGACCCTGCGCCTTCCTACACTGCCGCCAAAAATGGCCAAGACCCGCTTTGCAGCAATGACGCCACAAAGCTCAAGAATGGCGGAGTCACCGCGTGGCTCTTGTACAGCACCTGTGGCGATGACTACGTGTTCCAATACTGGTGGTATTTTGGCGAACAGAAGGCATGCACGCTTGGCTTGGGAGGTCATCGCGGAGACTGGGAGCGTGTCATGATTCGCGTCTCAAAAAGTGGAACTCCAAAGAGGGTAATGTTCTTTCAGCACGGAGGTTGGTACACGCGCAACTGGAGCCAGGTCGAGAAGGAGGGCAACCATCCAAAGGTCTGGGTTGGAAAGAACAGCCACGGTTCGTACCATTCGTACTGCAAGACCCAGTACTGGGGATGGAGCTCACCAACGCACTGCGTCGGAGGCTGCAACTACTTTGATGACTTCCGCAACCCAGACAGCGGCTCCCTCGTGTACATGAACACCTGGCTCAACACCAAGTTCATGGACAAGGGAGCCTCGGATGCGCCTGCATGGATGACCAACGTTGACGGCACCCTCGGCGTGTGGCACCCTCTCGCCCGCGGTGAGAACCGCTGCGCCATGGCAACCTGCGAAGACAGCGGGTGCAATGACAACTTCAACTCGGTCTCCGGGACCTTCTAAACCTCGCCATGTACCAGTACCTCGCCGGCGTATATTTCCACGCCGCTCCACGCCGCGGCCCCCGTATCCATATCAAACGTTTCCATACAACTTTTTCCAAAGAGCACCCAACCCAACTAAACACTGTGTCACCTTTCCCACCCTCTCTCTCTCTCTCTCTATCTATCTATCTCTCTTCCTTTCGCTCTCTCTCTCTCTCTCTCTCTTTGCCACACAACCAACCACACATAAACACACTCCCCTTGGGACCCTTGGGGGCCACTCGAGCCCGGCCAAATCGTCCCGCGTACCCCCGCCCCACACCTGCGCACCCCCACACTTGCGCAGCCCCACACTTGCGCAGCCCACGAGCCCACGAGCCCACGAGCCTAGAGGTGGAGGTGGAGGTGGAGAAGTAGAAGGAGAAGGAGAAGGTGGAGATGGAAGGGGCGCTGGACTTGTTCGCGATGGCGGCGGCGCTGGAGGACGACGCGGCGAGCGGACGGCGCGTGGAGGAGAGCGACGCGCGGCTGGCGGCGTGGCTGAGCGACGCTGGCGCAGGGAGATGCGGCCCCGCGTGGGTGCGCGAGGACGCGGCGGTGGCGAGCTCCCCGGCGGTGTTCCAGGACTGTGCCCGGGGATGGCCCTGCGAGAAGTGGACGGCAGAGGACTGGGTGGAGCGCTTCGGGGAGCTGGACTGCGCCCTGTACACAGGGCAGCAGTTCCCGCTGCGGGAGTACGTGGGATACGCGCAGGGGCGCGGGGAGGTGGATGACGTGCCACTGTACCTGTTCGAGGATCTGTCGCTGGTCAAGCCCGGCGAACCCAAGTGGGGCATGGTGGAGGCGTACGCCGTTCCTGAGCAGTTCGCGGGAAGAGACCTGTTCGAATGCTTGCCCGAGAACCCGGCCGATGAGTTGCACCAGTCGCGTCCAAGGTTTCGTTGGCTGCTCATCGGACCAGCACGGTCGGGAACGAGGATTCATTTTGACCCCATTGGCACGTCTGCGTGGAACACGCTCCTGATCGGACACAAAAAGTGGGTTCTCGTGCCGCCAAGCATCACGGAAGAGCAGCAGCGTGAGATCCTGGGCCCAGATAGAAGCATGCCCGTGGAAGATTGGTTCGCGGATGTGCTCCCAACGCTTGATCTCGAGGCCATGGGCGGGTTTGAGCTCATTCAGCTTCCAGGAGAGACCATTCACGTGCCAGGCGGTTGGTGGCACATTGTGATCAATCTCGACTTCACCCTGGCCGTCACGCAGAACTTTGCGAGTGAAGACAGACTGGACCAAGTTGCACAGTCGATGAGACAACAGAATGCAAGCGCATTTAAAACTCTATGGTTTGATAAGATGCGAAAGAAGTTTCCCAACAAGTCATTCTGCGAGAATAGCTTGCCTGCAGAATTTGAAGAGGGCCGAAACCACGAGCTGGTGCGCAAAATCACTAAATCTCATGTGTGGTCCGCTGAAGACGGCAAATGGCTCGCATTGGCTGCGGAGCGGTATGATTCGTTTGCAGAGAGATTCGTGGTGAGAACCGAACAAAGTCTCGCTGGCGCTAGTCACATCAAAATACCGCGAATCATCCATCACATCTGGTTAGGGAAAGATCCAATACCAAACAAAGAGGAGTGGCTCAACAGCTGGAAGAGAACGCACAGCCGGGACGCGGGGTGGGAAGTGCGTATTTGGAACGACAAATCCATCCAGACTCTGGGGTTGGAACGCCCTGAACTGCTGGCTTTAGCCGAGAATGTTGGGCAAAAATCAGATCTCCTGCGCTATGAGATCTTGGCCAAATACGGCGGTGTGTATGTCGACGTGGACTTCAAGTGTCTCTCTTCTCTCGAGCCTCTGGTGAAGCGTCTCGAGTCTGCAGGGTACACCTTTGCCGCCGGACTTTCCAACGTGGGCGCCATCGAAGTGAACAACGGCCTCCTTGTCAGTACGCCGAATGACCTCGTCATTCGCGAGTGCCTTCAGAAGGCTCGTGAGAATATTTCTGCGTCTCGCTCAAAGACGACTGCAATGGCCACCGAGGCCGTTGCCGCAAGCGGGTTTCTGCCAGAGCAAGTAGTCAACCTGTTGAATTCGTCCAGAGCTATGGAGACCATCGCTTCAACAGGGCCAGGTCTCATAACGAAATGCCTCATTGAAGGCTGGGCCTCCTTTCCAAATGCCTTGGTGTTCCCGCCCCTAGTATTTTACCCCCTCGCCAACGATGCCGTGAAAGAGCCCTTGAACTACCCTCCTTCGAGTGTCGCTGCACACCAATGGCGGCGGAGTTGGATGCCCAGCTAGATGGATACTTTTTCCTCTTCTCATTGGTCACCTCTACTTCAGACTATACAGGTCAGCTGAGGCAGGTTGTGCTTGATTGAAAAAAAAAAGTTGAGATTGCAGTTCAGAAAAGGTCTCGCCTTTTAACCTTGGTGTTTTTAATTTAAGGAAAGGAATCGACAAGACTAAAGACTACAGAAAGTAAATGTTTCGTTGACTTTCGGCGCTCGCCGACGTGGTCACAATTTCAATCAGCCATACCTACTTGGCGACAATTTCTTGTATTCCACTCAATATCTTGATCTTGATCTTGAACGCGAGCGAGAGCGAGAGCGCGAGCGGCGTCGTGAGCGGCGATCCCGGTCTCGGTCCCGATCTCGGTCTCGTCGGCTTTTCTTCTTCCTCCAGTCGCGCGATGACGACCTAGAGCGAGATCGAGATCTTCGCCTGTGCCTGCGATCAGATCGCTTTCGAGATCTGGATCTGGACCTGGACCTCCTCCGCCTTGAGCGACGGGATCTCGAGCGCGAACGTGATCTTGACCTGGACCTCCTTCGCCGCGAACGGCTGGAACTCCTTCGCCGTTCACCTCTCACACTGGGGGTGTATCGGTTGCTCTTGGGAGATCGCGAGTCGTGTCGATGCGATGAGCGCTCCAGCTTTCTAGGATCCGGGCTCACGGACCGGGATCTCTCTCGACCACGGGAGTAGGAAGGCTCGCGCCGTTCGCGAGGAGCCTCTCGCGACGCGAGCCTTGAGTTGAAACTCGTCTTTCGCTGAGCAGCCTTGCGATCCAGTTCGTCAAGGGTCTCGCGGATCTTTATCCAGCCCTGATACTGCTTGCCGTCAAAGTAGCAGCGCAGCCGCTGATCGTTGTCCGCTCTTGCAATCTTGTTTCCTGTGACTGGGCACACGAGCAACTGTCGCTGTTGGTCCGGAATCCGATAAAGTGCATTTCGAGCGGCTCGAAGCCCATCCATTTGATTGCACAACGCAAACGCGCGACTTACAAGTCCCTGAGACGCCAGCGTCTCGATCTGTCCCGCTAGATCTTCCATCTGCTCCTCCAGTTCCACTATCTTGAAAGCACTGCGCTCCATCGCAGCCCTATCTTCCACCACCATCGTCGCCTTGCCTCTCTCCACCTTCTTGTCGCACTTTTGCACCAGCGGCCGCAGCACATGCCTCGTCTCGTCCTCGAATCCCAACCGCTCGCGCTCCTCTTCTCCCAGCGCCTCGTACTCGCGCTTCAGCTCCTCGTCCGCCACCTTCGGGTTCTCGCCCAAGTCGCTCTTCGTCCCGCGCAACAGCTCCCAGGGCGAGCACCCCACCAGGTACGTCCTGTCCACGTCCGCGTCACGCAGGCCCCGCCGACGACGCACGCTCTGCACTTGCGCGTCCCTGTCCGCGCCCATCAGCTGGTCCAGCAGTGCCCGCGCGGACTCCATCCTCCCGCGCTGCTTCTTACCCAACGGGTCCCTCCCTCTCCACCTGATCTTGATCTTCTTAACCACCTCTCTCTCTATCTCTCTCTCTCTCTCCTGACTCTCTCTCTCTCTGTCTCGCTGCAGCGCCCGCCAAGCACGCAAGCACACAAGCCCGCGATTGTCGGCCCTCGAGCTACGCTCTGGCTGCCAAAATGGGAGGGAGCCAACCGCGAGGGCTTGCGCAGCTTGCGCGGAGGAGTGGAAGAGTGGAGGAGTGTGTTAACTTGGTGCCACAATGAAGAGGATGGCTTGGTGGAAGTATCGACTAGAAGTTGCAAAGAGTTTCACTTCATTGAACAATCAATCAATCAAAAGCGCGTTGGAATGATAGAGTCATGTGGTGAAGATGCAAACGCACGCAGACCGTGGCGCATGTGGACGAGTGCAACGAGGTAAAAATGAAGCTGTTCGTAATTGTGATGGATGAAGTTTGTCTGTGTAAAGGGAGAGATGCAAATGTACGAGTGTTTAGTGTAGGCCGCGGGGAGAGACGTGTTGGTACTGGCTGTCTTCGTCCTCGTCCTCGTCTTCTTCTTCTTCTTCGAGCGCGGCATCGCGCTTTGTCAGCGAAGTTAAGACGCGATGGCTCAAGTTGCGCTTGGAACCGAGAATCTGCTCGCTGACGATGCGAGGCATGCTGTAGAACTGGTGACGCTCGTCCGTGTCGAAAAAGCGGGCCAAGAGGCCGACATACGCAGATCGGAGCATAGACTTGTGGCGGTAAAAGGTGTGGGAAATGGCTCCGAGACTAAGCATAAACACGAGCACATCTCCGTTCTTCCACGGCTTGAAGCGGCCAGATGCAAGCAGCTGATTCCAGCGAGCCTCAAGAGCTTTGCTTGCAACATAGAGCGCCAATTCGATTCTCCGCGGTTTTTTCTCGATCTTCGTCGCCAGGCCTGCGATGAGACCTGCAATCATAATGACCACCTGCGCGGCACTGCCGATGTTGGAGTAGGTGAGCCCCAGCGCCCTCATGACGGAAAGGGAGTTGAAGCCCCAAGTTGTGTAGCAAGACAAAAACAAGGACGACCGCATTACACCAGACAAAACGCGCTGAATTGTCTGGGCAGGTTTTTTGATCAGCGCCTGCGGGTAGAATATTAAAATCGGAACGGAAAAGACCGGGAGGTACACCGGCACAGCCAGACTCATAGCACGTAGGAAAAACTTTGGCGCGTAGGTGAACAAACTCTGGTTGGGCATGAGAACCTCGCCAGGAGGGAGTTTATCGTAGCCATACGGATCCGTGAGCATGACTGCCCCGTTCTTTAGTCTCTTTCGCGCCTCGTTAAGCTTGTCCAGGTTCAACGGACCGCCGGAAAGCATTTGAGCAATACTCTCCCTGGCGATGGATGGGATCTGAGACTGCTTGGTCAAAAAGCCGTGATAGGCAGGATCGAGCGTTTTGTGGCTGAATACCCAGCTGTGGAGCATGGAGGCGCTCGCTACAGACATGAGCAAAACGTCGCCATTCTCGATGGTGGGCAACAACTTGTGGCGAGCAGCATGCTTGATTTGCAGCTCGAAAGCCCGAATGACGGTGAATAGCACGATTGGCCACCTCTTCTTGTGCGGAACCCACACGAGCGCAGCGCCGGCCAGGAAGCCAGCAATGAGACCACGATAGTGCTTCACAAAGGCAGACTCTGCCACATACTTTTTGGACTCGTACATCCACCCGTTGTAGATGCCCAGCATGAAGCCCCAGAACAGGCCATACTCCCTGGCGTCGAAGAGAAGCGCCTGCCTGGAGAGGCCAAGCTTGCGGCCGCGAACGAGGTTCAAGATAGGGTACAGAGAATTGATGGCCACCTTGCCGAGGTAGCCCAGCACGAAGCCCTTCCCAATATTACGCGTGATGGCAGCCCACAGGTCCTCGTAGTGCGGACGCACTTTCCTGCGCTTTCCTGCGCTCAGCTGCTTTTCCTCGCGGTCCAGGTTCCCTCCCACCGCTTCCGCCGTCTGGTCGCTCGCCGAGTCGTCTCCCGCGCTGGACGCGTCCGAGTCCTTGGACGGCGGCAGCTTGCGGTAGTCCTCATCCTGCCGCAGGCTCTCCTCCTCCTCGATCGCGCCGCCCTCTCGGATGGGCCGCAGCTTCTTGTCCGCCAGCCGGAACAGGTCCTTGCTGTGCGACTCCAGCCTCGAAATCACGTTCAGGTCCATCTTTCCTCTCTGCTTTTCTGCTTTTCCTTTCTGCTTTCCTGCTTTTCCTTTCTGCTTTCCTGCTCTTCCGGCTTCCTTAGTCCGCCCCTCTTTTTACTTCCGGATCCTCTAGCTCCTTCTCGCACTTGCCCGCTCCTCAACGGGTGGCTACCGCGGACCAGCCCTCCTTTGCTGTTAGCTGTTAGCCGTTAGCCGATAGCCGTTGGCTGCGGGGACTGTGGGGTTAGGTGCTTGAGGGGTCCTCGCTTCCTCTTCCCCAATGTCACAGTCAATTCAGATCTGTGTTTCTGTTCTCGTTTTTCTTTCGTCTTACTCTCTCACATCGCCCGGAGTCCTAGTAGTCGCCTATGCGTGTCTTATGAAGCCATGGTTGTACGGAGTCGTACTGGACGGGTACGTGCGGGTACGCCGTCCGGCAGGGGTGGTAGGTGGGGTTAGGGGCGGCGGGTAAGAGGCGGTGAGACGTCAGACGTCGTCGGGAGACTTGGGTGACTTGGGATCATGATGATCAATGAGAAGAGTGAGTCCTACCATTGCGCAGGAGTAAGACGCCTTACGCAAAGAGCTGATTGTGGTTGATTGTGCGACGAAATTGGGTGCGAAAAGCGTTCCGGAGACGAAGCGAAGCGTTCTTTCGTTCCTGGATGAAAACCCAGTCTAAAGGTGTCCCAAGGCCATAAGATATCCCTATCCATTCGCATAGTGCTGTGGATAATAAGTGCACGCTAAGCTTGCGAGTTAGAGTATGTGTGTTGAGAGAGCGAGTTGAGTTTGGGGTTTGGACAACAACAAAAAACACGATCGCGTCCAATTCGTGTGACACTGACAGAGCCAAATGTTGTCGACGTCGTCCCAGTCCGTCCAGCGTGCGGAAATGGAGGGCTCGCGTGTAACTGCTGCTCAACGTGCCCAAGTTGCGTTGAAATAAAGAAAAAAGAAAGGAGAAAGGAGAAGAGACGGAAAGAAAAGATATTTAAGGGGACGAAGTGCTGGCCATGGGTTAGGGAATATCTCTTCAAATCTCTTATCGTGTTGCACTGCAAAACCTGGTCCACGAGCCGAGCACTTGACTACGATCTCTTCGTTGTCACTCAGCAGCTTGCTTGAGAGTACTAGTATTGAAGCGCGTGTCCCAAAGATCTCGAAAAGGATTTCTCCACGGTGGCAGACCCCAAACAGCAAGAGACGCCGCGGGCGATTGAACCTTGAGCTACAGAAAGAGCGCGGACACTCGGCAAAGATGAAGTTGGTAGCAGCTGGCGTGCTGTTGGTCGCAGCAGTGGCGGTCGATGGGACTTTGCTGAGAACGAGTCTTGGCGGCTCGGTGATGGAGAGCTCCGTCGCAGAGGATGCTGGCTCGAGCTTCGTCTCTGCGTGCCCGAACGAGAAGTACGAGAAGACGTTCTGCCAAACGTCCAAAACTCAGGTCAAGTACAAACCGGTAAACAGGATCAAGGCCACAAAAGTCGCCGATGCCTGCGAATGCATGAAGCTTTGCGACGCGAATCCAAAGTGCGCGAGCTTTGACCTAGGTCTTTGGAACATCTGCTTCCAGAACGACCGCGCAATCACGCGAGAGGAGTCCGTCGGAGAGACCTGCCCGGTCGTCAAAGGCTACACCTCCGTCTCGTACATCAAGAAGTAAAGCACCCCGCGAGGACAACAATGGGTGTCTCTGGACCGTCACCAACTCAGCTCGAAACACAGTCTCACAATCCTAAAATAACCTCCGAAGCGAGATCATTCATCCCTATAAGCGAAATCTTTCACTTCCTCCTTGCGCCAAATGCGAAACCCTCCACGCAGCGGTGAGCAGCTTTCGCGGCGAAGTCCAGTGCATTTCACTGCCTCATTCTTCCAAATTCCAGTTATTTATAAAGTCCGCGAGGACACACTTTGCTGTGCTGGCTGGGTGTAGAAGCGTAGCGGCGTGGACGAGATGGATTCCGAGCGATGGCTCCTGTTCGGCCCGGCGCCGCCCGAGCTGACGATTGCAGAAGCGTGCGAGTTGGCGCGACCTGCTCTGTCGGCGGCTGGCAAGTTGTCTGGGAGTGCGCACGCCGTGTCTAGTGGCAGCGATGATGCTGGTGCGCAGCTGGAGGCCGCGGAGGTGAAGCGGTCGCAAAACGCCACTTACGTTCTGCGCGAAGGAGACAATGCCGTGGGCATGCTGCGGGTGACGCCCGATTCACACCTGCAAGAGGAGGAGGTGCGCAGCGAGTACGAGTTTCTCGAGTTTGTGAAGGCGAGCGGGACACCCTTGCACGCGTGCGAGATGCTGGCGCCGCCTTCGAGAGATGAAGAGCGTGGACTGACCTTTGCGGTGTTTCGGCATGCAGTAGGAACGGCTGTGGGAACGAACTGGGCAGCGTGGAACAAAGACACCGAGCTGTTCAAAAGGTGGGGTACCTGGCTCGCAGAGTTGCATCTGACCAGTGAAAGATTTTACGCTGATGACTCTAGAAGAGCAGCGTTCAAGCGACCGCACTGGAATGAGACCCATCATGCCCTTTTGAGCCGCGTTTCTGAAGTATTCACCCAACCCCTTGCGGAACATGAACGGGCAGAGAACTCTCCACCCGTCGATTTTGCGCTGATTGACCGCCTGGCCAGTATGGAGTGGGAGGGTATGGCAGCATGGCTCAAGGAGTACACCAAAAACCATGGGTTAGACAACCCTTCGGTATACGGCCCATGCCACGGGGATCTCATCGTCTCCAATTTCCACCAGCGCGATGACGGATCTTTGGATGTTTACGATTGGGATCAGCTTCAACTCGGGTGGTATTTGCTGGACGCTTCCGTGCCGCTCTATTCGATGTGGTACTTGTCTACAGCGCTTCAGAGCGTGACAGGAGTTGATTTTGAGATCTTCAAATCCCATTATTTAGAGGGATATAACTCGATCCGGCCTCTAAGCGATGCCGATCGCGAAGCCATTGAGAAATTTATCACTCTGCGAAAGCTATTCTATGTGGCCTTTTGCAGGAAGGCGCATCGCGACGCTATTCTATACCCCGGGTCGCAGCGACAATTTACTGGCTTCGAAGCCATGGCCGTGAATGTGATGAAGTTTTATCTCTCTGTTACACCTGCTTGATCCAAGCAAAGCCCGATCTGTTGCTATAAGCAAAACCAACAAGATTTCTCCTCTAAGATTATTCAATCTGCAGTCAAACTTTTGCATCCGAAAACCTCTTGCCTTTTTGCATCACCCAGATAGGTTGCAGCCCATCAATGAGAAGAAAGCGAGGAGAATAATTCTGAAGTTCTGATTTTCTTCATTGTCAATGAAAATAAGGGTACTACTACAATGGGGTACATCGTTACAGGAAACCTATCTGACGGTGAGTCTCGAATGAACAAGAGCCCCGGGAGGCGAGGACGAAACCTCGCATCCAAAACTGGAAAAGACAATCTCTACATCATTGGGTCAGGAAGATAAGTCCTCCTTCTCTCTATGCACATGGCGCACGAGATTGGTGGTGTTAGTCACAACCTCTGTGTTTGGCCACCCGTGCTGGTCATAGTGGCGCTCTGTGTGGCGCTCCAAAAAGTCTACGAGCTTGGCGAGAGCTGATTTGCTGTTCTCCCAACCTTGCTCCGAAAGCCACTTTGGAGGAAAACCAAAGAAGCAGTGGCGTGCAGAGAACTCGTGATATTCTACGTGGAAATCTCGCGCATTCAGCTTTTCCAAAATAGATCTGTTGGAACTGACCAAGACATCCTTGTTTCCGCACATGAGCTGCAAAGGTGGCAAGGACTTGACATCATCGAAGATATCCATCAGAGTGAGTGCGTTGCCGAAACGATCTGCAGGGCAGCGGTACAGACGAAAAGCAAAAGCAATGCAGAACTTTGTCACCTGGTTCTCAAACCAATTGATGGTGTCCAGATCTTGCAGCCACGCAGACTGGTCCATGATGCCGTAAATGGACGATACACCGGCAATCTTTGGAAGCTTCATGTTGTGAAATGGAAGCCCAACTTGGGTGGAAAACGATTTCAGCAGCTCTGGATTGCTCACAAGGCTGGCGACCATGCTGACAAGATTTCCGCCGGCGGAGTCGCCGAGCAAGAAAACAGCGTCATGATGCTCGTGCTCCCTCACATATACAAGCGAGCGCAAGACTGACACTACAGGATCTGGGAATCGCACTGACGGCGCGAGTGGATAGTCAAGCGAGTAAAGGTCAAAGCCTGCTCGAGCGATCGGCGCTACAGAGTGAAGCAAGCTGGCGGAGTTTGCAGCAATCCAGCCGCCGCCATGCACGTATACTACCCCCGGTCTCTTCGCCGCGAGTGTCCTGTCCTCGCAGATCAGCGTATCGAGCGTCTCTTTTTCGCCCGGCCCATACTGTGCGGCAAACAACGTCGTCCTGACGCCGAGGCCCGGCGGTGTCACACCATCCGTCGCCAGGTGGCCGCCGACTTTGCTTTTGCCCTGCAGCTGAGTGCTCTTCTGATACGGCGGCGCCCAATAGTCCAGCCAACCGTTCACCGCCAGTAGCACCCCGCGACCCAGCACCAGCGCAACCACCCACGCTGCTTCCATCAGCGCCCAGCGCACTGCCACCAGCGCCTTCTTCCACGCCAGCAGCGCCGCTTTCTTCCTGCTCTCCAGCTCCTCACCGTCGCCTGGCGCCTTCTTCCCGGACTTGCCCCGCGCAGGCAGCTGCTCCGGAAGTACGCGCTCGAAATCCATCCCCTGCTCTCTCACGGCCCACCTTACTCCCTTTCACCTGTGTGTACCTGGTACTCGGGCACTAGTACGCGGATTTCTAAAAGTGGACCGCACCGGTACTCGCTACTCGCCGACAGTACCCGAGTACTCGAGTACTCTCCTCTTTCGCTCTTTGCCTACTACGTGTCCCCGCTCCCTCACTTGCGCAGCGTTCTCTGCTGTTTGTGTCTGAGTTTGTGTTTGTGTTTGTGTCTGAGTTTGTGTTTGTGTCTGCGAGCCTGGGTGTGAGAGTCGCCTGTGCGTCTCCAAATCTGAGCCAGCTAGCGATTGGCCTAGTAGACCTCTGTTCTGGCTAGAGCTAGAGAGAGGAGGTGTGGGGCTTGGCTGTGGTTGGAACGACGAAACCGCGAGATATTAGGATATGGGAAATCGTATTTTGAAATGTTGGACCAATTAGGCGGATGGCTGGGATGGTGATAGCGAGCGTAGTTGAAAATACTGCCCCGGGGTTTGCGCAATGCTGGTGACGATGCCCATGTTGACGCCATGGAACTCGTAGCGAATCGTCAGTCGCGTTTATCGATTTAGAATAGTCCCATTACTAAGAAGTCTTTTGTTCCTCCTTTTTCACCCTCCTCATGCATCCACTGTACAATGAACTCATCATTCACATTAATTATTCAGAACATCGTTCACATTCATTATTCACATTCACATCGAGGGTTCTTTCTTTCTTTCTTTCTTTCATCCATACCACACCTGTAAGTTACCCACCGGTTCTGAGTTCTCAAGTACCAGCACTTGGTGGTGGGGGACTATCGAGAGCCAGTTGGCGCGATGACGATTGCCGGGATCCCCACCTTTCTTCCCCACCTTCCCCACCGGCCACTTGTGTCCTGGAGTTCTGGGTTCTCAAGGCTGTGCCATGCTGTGCCGGTGAGAGCCCCTGCAGCGGCGCGAAGAGCTTGGCCTTCCAACTGGTGGGTTTCCTGGCTTTGGTTTAATTTTTTCAACTCGAGTCTTACTTTGCCACTAGACGAAAGTCGAGCAAGATTAGATTTGCGTTGAACTGTTCACAAGCTGAGCGGCGGAAAAGAATCTGCAAATTTTCACCCTGCTCTCATTGTCAGGAACCGCGTTTGATTGCTTTCTGGATCACTAACAGTGAAGAAAGAAAATCAAACACTCAACCAGTTCTTGATTGTGAACGTGAGCCGCAGTACTGAGTACCAGACTCCTTCTCGAGCTCACACAAAGCAAGAAATGCATTTCACCAAGTGGTCTTAGGTCAAGGTGGTTTAGACCAAGATCTGCTACATAGAACAGAGAAGCGGTTCTTCGCCACATCGCGGACCCCTTCGAAATCCCCACAGCTAAGAAAATTATGGGTTATCGTGCGTGTGTACATTCAGGAAACTTCCCACCTTCGACCGTGTCTGCATGCTCATCGCGCCTAACCTAACCTATTTACCTAACCTAACTTAAGTTATACCATACGAATATAGGATTACTAGGTCGGGATGTCTCGTCTGAGTGCTTGCGTTGGTTCGCGTCAACGAAGTGTTGAGGCGGTCCCACTACGCCAGTTTCCGCCACTCTTACCACATTGCCATATGCACAGTTAACACCTTAGTCAATCACCCCTTCTTCTCCGTTTTGTCCTTTGACTATAAGTTAGTGAGGTTTTGATTGCAATTGATCAATCAATCAATCAATCATTCAAGAGGCAGCGCAACCACCCACGCTGCTTCCATCAGCGCCCAGCGCACTGCCACCAGCGCCTTCTTCCACGCCAGCAGCGCCGCTTTCTTCCTGCTCCACATTGATGATGAATGAAAAGCAAAAAATAAAAGGAAAAGGAGAGAGTTGACAGTGGATATGAGTTAGTGAATGTAGTCCAAGCGACAGCAAACGGGACCTACAGCGCAAGCGAGCAAGAGCATGTAAGTTGGTGGGTGGACATTGTCCACATTGTCCGAAAATTCCGAGTGTGTAACCTAAGTCTCCTGAATCTCCAGAGATTCTCGGTTTCGTTGCAAATGATCATTCAACTAATCGCAACTTCCAAAAAGGCAAGTACTGACAGTGAGTACCGAGTACTGGGGATTAGAACCATAGCCATCTTCTCGGATTATTCCCTCGCAAACATTTGACGTTCGACGTTCGACGCTCGGGCGGTCGGTTCCCGGACGATCGCAATGTCACAGCAGTCACAGCGCTCGCAT
Source organism: Parietichytrium sp. I65-24A (assembly GCA_012862575.1). Lineage (NCBI taxonomy): Eukaryota > Bigyra > Thraustochytrida > Thraustochytriidae > Parietichytrium > Parietichytrium sp. I65-24A. The sequence continues at coordinate 54,921 of BLSF01000021.1, forward strand.
CTTGCTGCATGCGCTTCGCAATCCAGATAGTTCAGGTCCTCCTATGTCCTCTTCGATGAAGCCCGACGCCAACCTTGTCGTCTGTGTCGTCTGGGAACTCATGCTTTGTTCAATGTCCCAAGGTTCAAGGTTCATTGCTGAAAAGAAAGGGAAAAGAAAAACGCCGGTCACTTCTCCGCAAACTTGAAGTCACCACCGTGCTGTACTGGTTACGGGCTGACAGTGAGTGTAGTATGCTCCGCAGGAATGCGCAACCCAGCTCGCGAGCAATCAATCAAACGAGCCGCGATTGGCCACGCCTGGAGGAGACCGCCACGATTGCCACGGTGCGACGAATGAAAGAAGAGCTGTTTAGTAAAACGTTTTACATGTTTCCACCATAGACAGCAGCAAAAGAACGCCCATCGTTGGTCGATGTCCGAGCGCAACGACCGTAACAGCTGACAGCTGACAGCAACAACCAGCAGCAGCAGTCAGGGATGCAGCAAGAGACTGCCGCACAGCTAGTGTCGCGGTGAAACAAACCGAAGCAACCGCTAGAAGTGCCGGTAGAAGAGAGCGTCGTGCGAGACTGAGTCGAAGGCATTCGCCAACACGCAGCGCGGCGCAACCACTAGCCATGCACTACTGCGCAACCTTGCGTGGATTGAAAGTGTTTAGTTAAACCCTTAAACCTGTGGTTGTTTTTTGTTTTACTTTGTTGTCGTTGCTGTTTTCTAAATTCTGATCGTGACAATCAGTTCGATCCTTGAGCGTCGCCAACCACTCTGACACTACTTGGCCAACGCAAATTTGCTCGATTCTACGCAACGAGAGACACTTGGAGACGAGCATGGACTCACGGGTTGTTTGGGATGGTTGGGTGTACTGAGTACTGGTGCTAACGGAGAGTGAAGCGCATTCTTTCGTTCACGCTAGCGGGCTAGTCACCGTGGGACGCACATAGCGACCGGGGTTACTCGTGCGGTACACAGACTACACAGACCATGGATGCGCGATCTAGCGCAAAGGCAATGCGTCCACGAAACACTGCAAGGTGAGATTGAGCTCGTCCAAGTCAGATTGCGCTGTTCTCGAGCACAGCAATCACAGCAACGGCCTCTCTTCCTTTCCTCTTCCTTCTCGTCGACGATAAAAAGGGAAAGTGTTGCACATTCATAGGTCATCCATCCATCAGAAAGCATTCACTCCTGTCTTTGTGCTTTCTGCCAGTGCTTGACACTCGAGCCATCTTGAGCCATCTTGAGTCATCCTGAGTCATCTGAGACTGAGACACATTGAGACACTGAGACGGTGGATTGGTCTGCTGTAAGGGTACCGGTACCGCTGCTACCTCCGCGTACGTCCACAGCCTCTTTTCCTCTCTTTCCATGTTTTCCTCTCTCTTCTCCCTCTATCGAAAGTATCGAAAGCATCAGCAGAGAGAGAGAGGGAGAGAGAGAGAGAGGAGAGGGAGGGCACCAGTGCTACGCGGGGGACTGAGAGCGGCGTAGAGGGAGCAGAGCGCGTAGAGGGAGTAGGACTAGGAGGAGGGAAGAAGGCAGGGCTTATGCAACGGTAGTCTGTGTCTTGGCTGTATTGTCTGTGTAGAGAGAGAAAAAGAGAGTGCCTGCAGTGAGAAACTAAAGCGACGGGTTTACTTACCGTCGAGTAGGTTTGCGAAGTTTGGAAGTAAGCAGTGTGTCATTGCGCGTTTGTTTGCATCACTGTCGTGTTTGTGTCACCTCGTTGTTCTCGCTTTCTCGCCCTCTCTGCAACTCTCACGCTCGGTGGCCTGCCGGTAGAGTCGTATTGACGGCACTGGCTTGCTCTTGTATGTTGTGACTGTGGTGGCCTTGCGTTCGGAGTTTGGAGTTCTGCTTGCTGTCGACGGCGGCGCTTTGGTTTCCTCTTTGCTTTGCTCGTGTCTCTCCGCTGTTGTTCGCGGATTGGAGAAGCCGGCCAGACGGTGACGGTGATCGGGGCTCAGGACTGGCGGCGAGTTCCATGACAAGGCCCGCGGCGGCCAATAGAAGGAGATTGTGCAGCTTCGAGATGCTTTCGAAGCTGCTCTTTAGGAGACAAAAGGCGGCGGCGGCGTCAGCGGGTGCTCCGAAGAAAAATCACAAACGACATGTGTGCCTTCGGAAGGCTCTTTTTGCGGTTTGGCTGACGTCGGTTTTAAGCCTTGTAATCAGAGGCCTAATTCGCGCACCGGAGCTTTCGGTGTGCACATTCGTGACAGAGGAGCTCGGTATGCAGTGCGAGGAGCACTTGGTAGCCACCCGAGACGGGTATCAGTTGTACATAAAGCGGATCCCCAACGCTTCCAAGCCACCTGTGCTTCTCCTTCCCGGGGTGGCAGACTCGTCTGCGACCTGGCTTGTGAGCGGCAAATCACAAAGCTTGGCGGTGTTGTTACATGAAGCAAACTTTGACGTTTGGCTGTTGGAGAAGAGGGGTCGCACGCCTTGGCGGCATGATAGGTATAGCGGGCAGGAGCTCGAGTTCTGGGACTTTAGCTTCGATGAAACGGTCAAGAACGACCTTCCTGCTCTGGTCGAATACGTCAAGAGATTCACAGGTCAAAGTATCGCCTCTTTGGTGGGTCATTCCGAAGGGGGCATGATTGCCATTGCGGCGCTCGCAGAGAACGAACTGCTTGCAGAAAGTGTAAAGTCCGCAGTTGGTCTCGGAGCACCCCTCGGTTCCTGGGGCAAGAATGGTCTTCGCTTTCCTAATATCCCAGACTTTATCGTTCGCAACTTGCACCCTGCCATACCGCTAGGTTTTACCCGGCTCCTGTTCACCGGGCTCTGTGCGCATGCGCCGGGATTCTGTTGGTCGACTCTTTGCATGGCAGTGGGGTGCTCAAACCCGGATCATTTCGATGCTGATGTGGTGGGCCGCATCTTTTCGCACTATCCGCGTGAGACGTCCTTAAAAAATCTCCAGCACCTAATTCAGTGCCAGCATGCTGGACGTTTGCAATACTTTGACTATGGGCCGGAAGAAAATCTCAAGAGGTACAACTCGGAGACCCCCAAGCTGTATGACCTCTCGCGGTTGAGAACTCCTACGGCGCTCTACTTTGGAACCAAGGACAATTTTGTGAACCCAAACTCATTCAATAAGACAGAGTCTCTCTTGCCTGATGAAGTCATGACCTATGAAACTGTCCCCTATGGACACACCGACTTTTTGTGGGCGAAAGACGCCAACACTGTGCTTTATCCATCTGTGATTGAATACATTAAAAAACACCTGTAGTAATGCTAGCTAGCTAATCTGTGTCTCTCCTTTGTCAAAGAAAAACTGTTTGTACTTACTGGTCATCCCCCCTTTTCTTTTTTAGAAAAAAAAGTAAAAACATTTGTCGATTGCAAAAGAATTCGTGGTTGTTTTGATTTCTGTCCTGGTACTTTAATTTCGAAAGGAACCCAAAGGGCATACAAAAGAAAGGAAGATGTTGTACGTATCTGTTGAGTAGTTTTTCTAAAAAGAGAAAAAAGGTATAGACGAAGGCATCATCATAATCCATCATCTTCGTGAATCACAGCAAATTAAGCCTTCTTCTTTCCGCCCGCTTTCTTCTTGCCGGCCGCGGCCCCGCCTTTCTTTTTCTTTGCTCCGTCGCCAGTTTTGGGAGCCTCGCTTCCTTTCTTCTCCTCCTCCTCCTTCTGCTTGGCCTGCTCGAGCTCCATCTCGATTTCCTTTTCACGCTGGGCGGCAACTCGAGGATTTTGCATCTTCTCCCAGTCAACTAGCACGGATCTAATTTCGGACCTGTCTACCAACACCTTACGGCAAGCGTCCAGGTCGTCGGACGCAAGGTCGAAGCTTGTCTTGTTGTAGCTGTTCTTCACGTATGGACTGCAACCTTTTTCGAGCAAGTAGATCAGAATCTTCTTGTGTCCATGAAATGTGGCCAGCGAGCAGGCATTCCATCCTTTTGCGTCGCGGGCGTTAATGTTGCTAAAGAATGCCTTTCGATTCTCCTTGTCGAATTCAGGATCAAACGTCTCGAATTTAGAAAGCAAGAATTCAACCATCTCTTGGTACCCCTTCCACACAGCGATCAACAACAGCGTATTGCCGCGATCGTCACGAACTTCTGCGCAACCTCGAAGTCTCTCGTTGTGCTCCGAGGCTTCATCAGCAAGCTCTTGTAGTCGAGCCTCCAGCTCTTGTAGTTTGTTCTCCGTGGCGAGGCCCACGAGCTCTTGACGGATCTTGTCTCTTGCGTACGCATCCCGCTCCGCGGCAGTTGTGAGGCGCTCCTCCATTCGCTTTTCGTGCTCTTCTTTTCGCTTCGATAGCAGCTTTTCGGTCTTTTCGACATCCCACTGCTCCAAAATGTTGCGAACCTCCTCTGTCTTTGCAACATCAAATGGAGTCTCTAGCCCAGCGGTAAGTCTCGGATCCGCTCCGTGTGCCAACAAGAGCTCGACTGTGCTCAGATGACCATTGTAAGCTGCGCGATACAGCGCTGTCCGCCCTCCATCGTTCTGCGAGTTTGGTTCCGCGCCGAGGTCTAGCAGTTTTTGACAGATTTCATCATGACCTTGGCACGCTGCCTCGGAGAGGGCTGTGTGCTGATGTGCGTCCTCGCTTTCAATAGAGTAGCCCTGGTCAATGAACTCCTGAACTTCGCTCCATTCCCCGTCGAAAGCGGCTTCTACTAATTTAACCGAGTTCCTCTTCACGTCTCGTGCCCCGAATGCAGATGCAATTTGGTCTGCACCGGCATCACCGCCTTTGACACGGTTTGTGGTGTGCTTGCTGGGGTCATTTGGATCCAGCACATGTACGATGGCGAGGTTATGTAGCGCCGCAAGGTCTTTGGCTAGGTCCATGCTTTTTGTCACGATCAAAAACTTGAAGTCGTCCTTGACTTGAAAACTCTCCAATGGCGGGTCGCCGTGCTCCTTGCGCAAAAGTTTGGCGTAAACGGGCTCCTGAAAGAGCTCGATCTTTTTTAAGATCTGTTTTGGAAAATGGTCTGCATCAAAGTACTGGTCCAAGTCCAGCTTCGGGGAGTCGTCAAAGTTGATGGTGAGGTATGCCCCGTTCGCAAGCGCGCCAACGAGCGTTCGCCGCAGATTTTCGGGTTGCATGTCTACTGGGCTCTGTGCCAGCAGCATTGTCCCTCTTTGGTAGCGAAGAAAGCGTGCACCCTGCCCGCTCGGGTCCACCACAATCGGCCACCGCTCAAACTGGTAAATGGCAGCGTCCAGAAAATCCACGATAGTTTTTATCGGAGTTTCGAGCTGAGGGATTTCGTACGACCTGAGCTTTTCGTGTAGCGCATGAGAAAGCGCTTCATAGGCCTCTTGCACAACCGGGTCTGCGTCCTCCTTGAGCTTGTATCCACAGCATTCCTTAAAATTCTTTGCAGGAAACTCCTGCGGCAGCGCATCGCTCATCCCTTGTACTTTGAGCGCTTCGTACTTGTTCAACATCGTCTCGTGCAACTCCATCTCGTCCACATCATGCGGAATGTCCGTGGACACAGCGCCGCCCATCTTGCCTCGTACGCCCTGTACAGGAAGCAGCCAGCCAACGTTCCAGTCCTCGCTCGCCCGCAAAGTCGTCCAAGCGCTCGCCCAAGTCGACCTAAATCAGTTTCCAATCTCCCTTTTCAGCTGTTCCTCGCGTCTTTCGGGGAACACATTCGACATGCATAAACGCTGCCACAGTATCTACTGTATCTGCTGCGTACAGTACCGACCTTGCGACTTGGCCACACTTGTTCGCCCAATCTAATTGCTCATACTTGGAACTTGCGATTGCAATCCACTGCCGCCGCCGCAGCATTGGCAACGTGAACGGATCAATAGCCAGTCTATGGGCCTATCGCGCGCTGCTAACTCTCTAATTAGTCCCGAGAGCGCAAAAGCCTAACTAACCATCAGAGCCTAAACAACCAGCCATCCAACCAACTAATCGTCCACGTCTACCAGATTCTTCTCCACGCGTTTCGGAACCCCACTTGAGCGCGGCTGCAGATTTCGAACCGAAGCAGAATCAAAAATCAAAATGGCGTCCCCGCATTAGCTCCTCCGCCTTCCGCCTCCGTTGCGACCCTCGGTCATCAGAACCTCGGCTTCCATAAGCTGAGCGTGTCGCTGTGTTGTGTTGTTGTGTCGCGGTATTTGCCATCACCGGTCGCACAGCGTTGCGTGACAGTGCAATGAACTAAACAACAAATTGCTTGGCCCTCCCGATCCATCAGCACGACACCGCCGACACAAGACACTCGTTCCAGCTCACAAGCTTACAAGCTTAGAAGCTCAATAGCTCCGATCTCACTACTATCTTTCCCATCCGGTTTTTGTCACAAACGAAAAGCAAACAAACAACAAGACAATCAACTGACTGACTGACTGTGAGTTCTCAATTCTGGAAACAAACAAAATAAAACACAAACAGTTTCCATCATCAAACACATTCCTTTTCCAAATTCCACATTCTCTTTCTGTTCTAAGTTCTAACATTCCACTTTCTCCGCCACCATCACTTCCACCACGCTTAACACCCTTCTACTCCAAACCACACGACAGCGCACAGTCCTAGTGCCCAAATACCGCCTTTCGGTAACCCTCCACGGTCGCCAACCGTCTCGGCGCATACGAGCAGGAGGTACTCGCGTACCCCTGTGAGCCCGCGTACGCGCCCGTCCCCGCCGTCCCCAACTCCCCCCCCTATCTCCCCCCACTAGGGAGCCACCTGGCGTCCGCGCCAGCTAACCAGCCGCCACCCCATCCCCAGCGGTTCTCCAGCCGCAGCCGCAACCGTCCCCTCCCTCCCTCCGGGTGTCCTCGCCCGTTCCTACCAGGTTCCGGGAACGTTCCTCGCTGGCGTCCGGGAACACGCCGGGAACGCGCCGGGAACGCGGAAGAGGAAGGTGGTGAGGAGGGCCAAGTGGCGACAGTAGCGACAGTGGCGACAGTGGCGATGGCCAGCTCGGGGATGGTGCTGCGAGGGTACGACCGCCGCAACTCTCTGCACGAGAACGCGCGCACACTGGCGCAGTCGCTGAGCGCCTTCCGTCTCCGCGCGGGCGAGCGAGACGACGACAACGACAACGACGGCAACGACGACATCGTGGACGAGGGAGAAGCGGCCTGCGAGGACCACGAGAGGCGGGGCGCGAAGAAGGAGTGGGAGGATGAGAGGCGGCTGGTGCGCGCGCTGTTGGAAGTGCGAGGGCACGTGCGCACACTGCGCAAAGCGTGGCGCGCGCAGGCGAGGGAACTGGCGGCGGTGAACGAGCTGTGCGCGCGGCTGGAGCGGGAGAATGCGCGGCTGGTGATGGAGCAGCAGGCGATGCAGCAGCATCTGAGGATGCTGGCGCCAAGCTACGGCGACGCCGAGTCGGTCGCTTCATCCTCGCAGAACGACTCGTTCCTGAGGGCGTCGCAAAGGTCATTCACCATCTCCGAGTACCGCTTCCAGCCTCCGAGGCACCTGGAGGCGGACTATTACGGCAACGGCAACGGCAGCAGGTTCATGGACCCCGGAGACCTCGCCCCAGGATACGCGGACGGCTTAGGCGATGAGCTGCTGGAGGGCGCCGACGAATACGATGACGAGAACCAAGAAGATGACGTCGGGGACGGGGAGGGTGACGCTGCTCAGGATCCTGATGGTGATGTGTTGGACGAAGAAGAAGAAGATGCTGACGAGGACGACGACGACGACGAGGAGTCTTACCGTCAGTACGAAGATCTTGAACCAGTCCCCGTTTTGAAACTTAGATAAGGCCTCGTGCCGCGCTGTCCGTCGCGATTGAATCGCGCCCTATTGTAAAGCTGGCTGGTATGTTGATTCACCCACTCAGTCACTCAGTCACTCACTTCCTCACTCCCTGCCGGCCCCTGTGCTAGTGTTTCTTCCATCCCACTACCGACCTTTCTTCATCTGTCCGTCCATCTTACACGGGGGAAGTCAAGGCTACCATATATTCCATTTTTGCTCCATAAAACTTTTACATACATACATTCACAGTCAAACACAAAAAGCTAAAGAATTGATTTCTCCACTCACACTGGACGGACATTTCATCAAACAAAAGGATTGTAGAGAAAAATAAATTTGGACATCGTCATTGGCAAGAAAAAGGAAAGGGGTTTACAGCTACAACTCATCACTCATCACTCCATCGTCCATGCACGCCAGGGCGTGGTCGAGCAGGTACGAGTCCTTCAACAACCTGTCCACCCTCTGGAAGTGTCGCTCACTATAAGAGCGGAATGGGTCAAGAACAGCCCGTGCTTTGCCCGGCGCAGCCAGTGGGACGTCCGCCTTCAAAAGCTCTTCCACGACAATATGAGCCAATGCTGAGTTTCTTGCATAGGTGTTCCAGTCGCGCGAGAGCTCCCACAGCTTGAGGAGCTGCTCGTGGTCGAGAAGCTTTATGAAGGTTGCCAAATCCTGGCCCTCCAAAGGCACCTGGACCATTTGCTCCAACGTTGTGCGCAGTTGGAAAGGACGGTTGAGCTCCAGCGCGCGGAGGGCAGCCTTCACGAATTCTTTCTTGCGCAAGCTCATAAACATTTCTTGTTCGTGCAGAATGCTTTCTTCGGACCTGGCCAGCTCCGCCTGAGTGAGCTCTTCCGAGCAATCTCTCCAAATTACCAGACGCGAATCACCGCCTCCGGAGAGCATCTCCTTTCGGCAATCTTCGTCCTCGGCGTCTCGCGGCATTGCCAGCGCCCAAACCTTGTCGGTGTGGTGCTCCATTGTGGAAACGCACTCCCCAGCCTTAAGGGACCACACCTTCAAAACACCGTTGGAAGAGCTCGAAAGGAGCTGATTTCCGGCGTGTGTGTATTGCACGCGCAGCACTGAGGCTGAGTGGCCTTCCAAGACCGACAAGCAGGAAAGATCAGAGATGGACCAAATACGAATGGTTTTGTCCCCGGATGCAGAAGCAAGGCACCGCTCGACAGGGGAGAACTGTAAGTGCCAAATACCTCTTCGATGGCCCTTTAACACGCCGCGAAGAGTAAAGTCTGAGACGTTCCACAATTTGATTGTTTTGTCGAGGGCTCCTGTCGCGACCATCGCTTTGTTTGGCGAGGTGGCAATTGCGTTGACAGCCTTTTCGTGGGCCAGCACAGTGTGCTTGCAGACTAATTCTTGGTCGGTGCTCTTGGAGCGCGCGGACCAATATTTGAGCGTTTTGTCCTCGCTTACGGTGACCAAGATAGGCTGTGACACTTTCTGCTGAGAAGAAGTCTCCTTCTTATCAGAGTCCTCCGCGTGGTCCTTCTGAGCAGCCTCAACGAGTCGATCTAAAAGTCCTCCGGGCACCTGAAGGAAATTAACTCCCAATACCGCCTCGGTGTGGCCGCGGCAGATTGCGATGCACTTGAGGGTCTTTGCATCCCACAGCCTGCTGGTTCCGTCCTTAGACGCGGTGGAGATGAACCCGCCGCATTTTGAAACGTCCACGGCGAGCACGAGTCCCGTGTGCCCGGTCAACAGCTCACTGCTGAAGGTGTCCAGGTCAAGAATCGTCGTTTGCTCACTATTCGTAGCCATCACCACCGTTCGTTTGGTCAAGTAGTGAAGGTCCACGACTTCATCGTTATAGCCAATGATCTGCCGACTCCTCTCCAAGGTTTCCGGGTTGTAAAACTGAACGAGATTATCAAAACGGAGGGCCACGAGCGAGTCTTCCCCACGTACCTTCACCGAAAGCAAGCCAACGTATGGTTGCGGCGTGGCAAGAGCAGGAGCGGTCTGCGTTTTGATACAGAGCATCCGATGATCACCATTCTCCGGGTCAAATGTGAAGCACCAATAGCGGATCTGGGCCTTCTCTCCAGCTGTTGCCACAACGTGCTTGTTGGAGATGTCTCCGTCGCCCAACAGATCCGACACAAGATTCACGTCAACACTAACAATTCCTTCAATGGACTCCAACGCAGGGAAAGTCTTCAACAGCTCACCGCGGCGCCACACATTTACTACCTTGTCGCGACTCGTGGTGAATAATACCCCGCTATGGCTAAAGCACGCGCCGGTGACGGCACTGACGTGATTTTCTAGATGAATATGGTTGCGTTGCTTGTCTTTCTTTCCTTTCGCTTGCCGTTTAGCTGCTTGCTGCTCGGAATCTGTTTGCTGAATTAAGTCCCAGTACCAAATGTGCCCCGACGCATCTCCGGAAACAAGGCGCATCTGGTTTGGCTCTGGGTGGAACTGGACAAACGATATGATTGCGCGGTGCGACCGAAAGTTGTGTGTACAGTACGCCCCTTTAAAACTCCATACCTTGACAGTGCGATCGCTGCTGCCGGTCACGAACAGATCGCCCCCCGCATGAAAGTCAGCGCACGTGATGGGGCCTTCGTGCCCTTTCCACGACCGCACCATTTCCGGGTACTCCGGCTTGGAGCTCTCCAGAAGCACGCTGGACACGTCCGGAATTAGCTTAAACTCCTTGCTCGACTCTTCGTTTAGCTTCTTCTCCAGCAAGTCGCCCAGCGCCCAGCGCCGCAGGAGCTGGTTCTGTCCCGCCGACACAAGCTCTTTGCCCGACGGGTGCAAGCAAAACGTCGAGTACTTTTCCAGTGCCTCGTCTTCGCCGGCCTCAATGCCCTCCACACCGAGGTCCTCCACGCCTGGCCGCAGCTTGAGCAGCACCTTTCCCGTTTCGCAGCTGCCCACCACCACGTTCTCCGACAGCAGACACGCGAACACGCGGCCGTCCTTGGAAAACTCCATCTTGCCCCCCGTGTACACCCCGTCGTGCGACAGCCGCACGCGCCATCCCTTCCCTGCCTTGCGCTCCATCGCACTGTACTCCCTGCGCAGCTTCTTCCTTCTTCGCCCTGTGTTTATTGCGTGTCTGCGTGTCTGGGGGTACGCGCCGCGCCTGCTCCCTCTCCCTCTCCCTCTCCCTCCCACTCTCCTGCCTTTGCCTTGGGGCTCTTCCTCAGAAGGTTTCCTTACTCCCTGCTCTTACTGCTCTCCCTGCTCGCTCTTTCTATGGCTTTGTATTTCGCCGACACTGTCCGCTATTTGCCGACGCGTACACTTCCTGCCTCTTTCCCTCTGCGCCGGAAGAGCCGGATGAACGCTTGGTTTTCCAAGTTGAGCAGCAGGACGGCTGCGGAACGCTTTTACGTGGTGTCTTCCCGGGGGTTCTTAGGGCCCGTGTGAGAGCGGGGTGTACCGTTTTCATTAGAAGCAATCATACAACATTTAGTCATCGTACTGGTGGGACTTATGGGTTCCGCAGGGTCATATGAGTTTACCACCATAAACGCTAATTCCGGAAGTCTTAAGGAGGCAGCCTAATCTTCCCTCCTATCCACTCGCTAGCGCCTCCGTAGGCGAGGGTAGACTCGCTTAATCCTCACGTAGGACCCTCCAGGTGGGTGGTTCTGGGCAAGAGAGGAGGACTACGTGTCATATAGCGACAAATGTAATATACCCGGGTGGTTGCAGAGGTGGGGAAATCGTGTAGAACTGTCGAGTCCCAGCTGTACATCGCGTGTGCATCTCTCTCTCTCTCTCTCTCTTGATCTCGATCCGCGGGCAAAAGGAGCGTAGACCGGGCACTAAACATCTTCTTAGCGCCCTCTGCATCTGCATCTGCATCTGCATCTGCATCTGCATCTGCATCTGCATCTGCGGACGGGGACCAGCGGAGCGTACGCTTCGGTATTGGAAAGGCGTTGGGACTGGCCGCGAGGAGGAGGAGGAGGAGGAGGAGGAAGACGCGGAGAATTGGAGAATTGGAGAATTGGAGTTGGCAAGATGGTGTCCGATATGGTGCTGCAGAAGAAGACGTTCGCGAAACTCGGGGCGCGGACGAATGAGACGAGCGCGTGGAAGCCGTCGGGGTTCGCCATGGCTCACCTGAAGAAGCTCGGGTGGGAGGAAGGCGACGGTCTCGGGAAGGAGCGGCAAGGTATGACATCGCACATCAAGGTGGAGATGAAGGATGACAGCAAAGGTGTCGGGTTCAAGGCTGCAACGGACCTAGACTTTAATAACACGTGGTGGAGTAAAGGCATGGACTCTGTGCTCGCCAGTATCAACGTGCCGAATGTTAGCGCGTCGGCAGGGGATAGCAGCGATAGCAGCGATTCGGACGATGACTCTGACATGGACGAGGCGCACAAGCTCTCCGTTATGACCCGGAACCTGGACCAGTTCAATGATGAGGACCGCGCCTTGTTCCTTGCTTGCAAAGGCCGAAGGTGTGGAAAGCGTGCTGGAAGGCTTCAGCATGGAAAAATGCTTCGTGAGCATGCCGCAGATCAGCTCTTTTTGGAGAGCCTGAAAGAAAAGGCAGTCATTGTGGGATCGACCATGAAGTCCGCTCTCCATGTGGAGTCCACTGTGATTTCTCAGAGTGTAGTCGTTGGCGTGACCTCGCCAGCATCCAGTGAAACACAATCGACTGAGGCGACGTCTGAGGCAGAGTCGATTGAGAAGAAGTCTAAAAAGGAAAAGAAGTCTAGGAAGGAAAAGAAGGAGAAGAGGGCAAAGAAGGAGAAGTCTCCCTCGCAGGAGGATAGCTCCTCGAAAAGAAAGAGGGAAGAAACCGAAAGCCAGGAGGAAAAGAAAAAGCGCAAGAAGGAGAAAAAGGAAAAGAAGGCGAAGAAGGAAAAAAAGTAAACACCCGTTTTGTATCAGAATATCCCGATGTTCCCGCCATCCCTTGGAATCTTCGGATGGTAGCCGTGTCTCACCAAAAGCGTTCTGTGTTCTGAGGGACTGTTTCATCTTTAATCTTCGGTTAACGCATATGTGTATATACCTTTCATCTTTTTTTTTAACGTGTGTGAACTGTGTCAACATCGAATGCATGAATGTAATCGAAATCTCATTGTGCAATTGGAAACCACCATGCGGATATCTTCAGCCGAAAAGGAGTGCGCCCCGTAGAGCACCAGTGTAACTTTGATGATCATTGCAGTGTCATTTACTTCAGCATGCTGTACACTCCTTGGTTTAAACAGCTCCAGCCTACCTGAACGTCATGCTTGGGATATTCTGCCAGAAAAGAAGCTACTGGGAAGTATTTCCGATTTCTTTCTTTATATAATGCTCGATTCGAACAAGTCTTTGACAAGGAATTACACCGATTTCAGGATTGTGTTGGGAAGTGCACGAGCGGGCTTATGCGCTTCCTTGGGAGGCCTGCTTCTTCAACTTCTTCAAAGCAGCTCTGTCAGGGAGAGCCAAAATCTGCTCGACATTCTCACTAACTTTTTTATCTGTCTGGTAGGCGCTGAGGTCGACAGGGAGACCGCAAATCTTAGCCTGGCCTCCTTTGTTGAGAAAGACGGTGAACTTAACGTGAGCAACTTTTTCTCCACTCTTCTCCACAAGAACTGGGTATGGCACAAAAAGATCGTGCTTAAGGCACTCGGTGCAACCCATGCGAGCCTGCTTCTCGTCATCAATGTGGCGGAGGGAGAATGGGAATGTGGAAAACTTCTTGCTTGCTTCGTTGAACAAGTACCGGGATGCCTTCATCTTCAAGCGGTAACCCTGGTCCACAGAGCGCTTAAAGACGGTGGTGCGAGCGTCGCGCTGGATTGGCTTGCCCTCACCAGTAGAGAAGACAACGTCTACAGTGTATGCATTACCAGCTTCAAACTCGAAGGTGTCCACCTTCTGGTCAACCTCCTCGCGCTGGATGACAACATTGTTTCCGTCAATGACGAATCTGTGTGTAGCACAAAAAAAAACAGAAAAACAATCATGCGTCAGTAAAAGTATCTGTCAGATAAACAGGCTGTGGTCTGTGTGGCAGGCTTTTGAGGGTCGAGCTCTAAACCTTTTCTTCTCGTATACACAATCAAGAGTGGCAGAGATCGTAGGATTCTGTATGGGGAGCAAGCCTCGCAAGCTGACATTGCACACGCCCGCAACCCTATGGGTCGCAGGGGCACTGCAGCAAGAATAAAGGAATTCACCCAATTTTCTATTTGCTTCCAAAAAGCCTCGCACGCGCACTCTTAAACATCCAGCACGGCAAGGGGCAAAGGAAGCAACGAAAGAAGAAACAACGGGTGCACAACGCCAGCCCTATGCTCATCCTTTCAAAGCTCGAAAGGCAAGGCCTGGCCTGCCAGCAGACACTACTCGAAAGAAAACATCACAAAACGTACCTTTTCATCTGGTGCATCAAAACTCCCTGAACTGGGGTCACGCCGAAAGTATTGGCAACCTCCTTAATAGCCGCGGTCACGTCTGAGTTCTTCTTGCCTGCGCTCATCAGCTTGTATGCAGCCTCAGCAGCGGTGTAGGCAGCGCAAACGAGGTCGGCATCGCGGCCAGTAACTGGGGCTGGGTTTTCTCCCTGCACGACGAAGGTGTGGGCCAAAACAGCGGCAAAGCCGTCGATGTGCACGCCAAGATCGACTTTCACAATATCTCCGGCCTGAAGGACGTGGACATCGGCGTCAGAGGACAGAGGGCTACAATGGCAGACGACCTCGTTGACGCTCACGCAGGTTGGGAAGGCAATACCCTTCTCAATCTTCTTGGTCTTGTATGCGTTGGCACACTGTTGGGTGATGAGCGCATCACCAAACACGCACAGGTCCAAGGTTTTCTTGCCGACCGCTGCAAACTTGAGCATACCAGTCATAGTCTTGTTCGCGATCTCTCCGGCGACGGAGGTCTTGGCCATCACCTCCTCCTCGCTCACCTCCACCTCGCCCACGCTCTCCATCTCCACGTCAGACATCTTTCCCACCTATCTCTCTCTCTCTCTCTTCTCTCTTCTCTCCTCTCTCGGACTCTCACACGTGTACGCGACCACGCTCTCTCTCTCTCTCTCTCTCTCTCTTTGGTCTCCGCTGTGCTCTCCTTCTCTCCACTCTTTCTCTCCTTTCCTTGTCATTCTCCGTTCTCGCTACGTTCTCCATAGTCCCCTTCCTAGACGAGCTACGCTGGGCTACTGGATCCATCTAGGCCCCCTCAGTTACGCAGCGCGCTACTGGACGTGCTGGGATGGAAGTCCAGTAGCGAAGGAGTAAGGTGGGTAGCTAGTGGTAGGCGATGGGGGTAGCGTTGGGAGTAGATTGGAGGTAGGGCTCGGTGAGTGGGGAAGGATGAATGGATGTGCGAGGAGGAAAGATTGGGCTGGTAGGGAAGTATTAGTGTATTTACTAGGAGATGGAGGTCGTGAGCAACGAGTTGTTCCCTGGATGGTTGGTTGGGTTGTGGGAATAACTCCTTGTTCGAGAAGGAATTCGTTGATCATGAACCACACGGTCTGATTCAATTGGAAACAGGGAAACTATCCCCTATCGATTTGTTGTTTTTAGAAATCTCGCGAAGCAATTCTGGCATCCGGGTTTTCTTCGTTGTTCAGGTCTTTTACGGTTGGTTCTCACTGAAGCGGTCGGGACCACGCCCCTTATCTTGAACGTTTGCAAGGTTTCACATGACTCAATCTGCCATATCCCAAAGCTTTAAGCCGGAGAAGAGGGCGATCGATCGTGAGATAGGAAAGGAGGAAGGCTATGATTAATTAATTGTTTCAAAAATATTTTCCAGAGTATCATATACATGGGCAAGTCAATTTACGCCACCGGAGCTACTTGCTGGTGCTGCTGGTAGCTGTGCTGCTCTCCTCTTTAAAACCGGGATTTATGGGCATTTTGATGCCTGTGCTGCAGTCGTTCACCTCTTTGATTTGGGTTGTCAGATTCTCCAAAAGATTTCGGATAGAGTCAAGCGCCTTTTCCTTTTTCTTGAATTTCTCTTGAAACTTTTCGGAGAACCCGTCCGAGACAAAGATGTCATTGTCGTTCTCTTCTTCGTTCTCGTCCATGGAGAGGCCTACCTCAAGCTTCATTTGTCTCCGAAATATGTCAATTTGTCTGCGCCTGATTTGCTCCACTTGATCAAATACTTTGGCCTTATTCTGTCCTGTGGATTTGCAGAAAGTGATCATTCCGGTTAGCATGAGGCACCGCTATACACACTTCGCGCATCCGCTGAGCCGCGTGAGAGCCACGTGAACTTACCGTAGGCCGACATCTCCTGTTTCTCTGCTGCAGAGTGAATCTGATCGAGACTTTGCTCAAAATTCTGGTACTGCGGAGGGTCGTTTGCAGTGTTGTACCCTGTCCACGAGCTCTCGGGTTGCGCTTGCTGCCCGTGGCCGCTTGCCGCTGTCCCGCCAGCCTCCGTGTCCCTCACATTCCTCCCAGAGCTCGAAGACACTGTGCCGAGACCGTGCCGCGGCGCAGTTTGGGTAGACGACACATTGCCACCTCCTGGATACCCGCTGCTGAACGTTTCTGAGACCGTGAACGATGCCGAGTGACTGTTGGGCACAGCCGCCAAAGAAGACTTGTTCAGGTGCCGCATAGACATCTTTTCCCTTTTCTTTTCCTCCGCTTCGCACTTTCCCACTCGCGCTTTCGCACTTTCGCCAGCCCGTGCGAAGACCTTTGCGTCGGAAAGACCAAACTAACGTGCGCTAACGTTCGTCATATGGATAGGTCGGCTTGGTCAAGTGGGTTAGGAAATGTTAGGAAACTTTGGGAACGGGATAACTAGTCAACGTAGCGCATCTGTGGAGCTCTGCGAAGGCAGCTTTATTATGATAAAGCGCAAATACAATTTCCTCGTGGAGAGCTGGTTTGCCTGCGAAGACAGACCACCCACCCAACACCCACTCGCATTCACTCTCTTTAAAGAGCCATTGACTTCAACTCCACTTTTACCATATTTTTTTCTTGGGTTCTTTGCACAGGTGCAGTAGATGAACATTATCACCCAATTAGTATTTCCGGGAACCGGACTTCTTCCAAAGCTCGACTCATTCTGGTTCTTTTCATTAACTGAAACGCTATCGAGAACTACACGCAGAGCTACTAGATCACACAGGCTTGCCGTGCTTACTTCTTTGACGTGATCGCAAGGACTACTGAATTCCTTGACTGGCTGTTAGTTAACGACTGCCAATCTCTGATTCGATCTTACGCAGCTACCGTATACCTCTAGGACTCCCCACCCCCTCACTTGATACCTTCTCTTTCCTATTCCAAACATACACCCTCTAGCGCCCTAGCGCTCTGGTTACTGGTCGAAGTATTAACCACTGTTAAGAGCTGAGGTGTCTTAAATCTCTTTATCTGATTTCTATCTCGATATCCGATGCCTAGCGAAGCGGAGGGGAAAGAGGAGGGAGGCGTAGTGAAGCGTAGTAAAAGCGGTAGCAGTGGTCGCGTACGGGCGCGGGAAGGAGCGAGGACAGCACCGGCAAAAATGGGTTCGTGCTGCAGCCAGCAGGACGACTGCGGCCCGCAGAACGGCATCGGCGGAAACGTAAGTGTGGGGAGTTGTTTTTCTTTGACTAGTGGAGTGGTGGACGAGATGGGGCCTCCTGGCCCACCGCGATGCTCCTCACGTGGATGCTTGCTCCAACGTGGTGACGTGGAATGGCCACATCGGCGGTCGAAGGAGACGGGCTGCGTGAGAGCGTCGGAGGGATATGTTGTATTTGTTTTGGATTGTGTGTGGGAGATCGTGTATGACGGGGCTGGCGAGATGAGTGAGCGACTGATTGGCTGACTGTGCCGGTACTGTGTGCGGATAGACGAATGATTCAGAACCGTTGGCTCCGGTAGAGCTGCCGCCTGGGTGGAAGGCAGTGCCGAGCCGCTCGCGCCCAGGGCAGGTGGCTTATCAAAATATTCATACTGGAGAGCGCATTTCTTGGATCCCAACAGAGGAGGCGAAGACCTACAAAGGCGGCATTAGCAAGAAGAAGAGGAAAAAGACCGCTATCAAGAGCCCAAACGACGAGAGTAAAAATGGGAACCTTTCTGGCAACGGGAGTGATGCGGCTACACCAACTCCGACCACTTCAGCAGTCGCGGAGTTTTAATATCCTTCAGCGCATTTAACTTTTTCCAGATATCATATCTCTTTCCTTTCACTCATTTCCATCAGCACCGACTGCTCCCACCTCTGGCCGCTCGCGCGAAGTCGATCCTAGATACAGAGCAGCAATCTTTCGTCATCTCCGAGCACGCCTTTTCCCGTGTTGGCTTGTGATAATCGGTTCCTAGTTGTATGAACGGCCTTTTGTGTTCAGTGGTCGTATTGCATCGCGAAGACGTCCTGGTGACGTAAAAACTATGAAAATCTTTACCACCTGCGACAATCTGCGCTTATAGCAATGCCTTGCACGTACGTAACATGTTCCCTGCCGCGTTACGAAGCCACTGATTCACGTCACGCAAACTCCCTTCGTGACGAGCCTTCCGCGGTGTGTTGGTTTGACTGGCTGGTGAGTCTGGCGATGTCTGGTTGTCTGGTGATGTCTGGTGGTGGGTCGACCATACTTGGTCCATGCGAAAGGAGTGGCAA
This sequence comes from Parietichytrium sp. I65-24A, assembly GCA_012862575.1. Lineage (NCBI taxonomy): Eukaryota > Bigyra > Thraustochytrida > Thraustochytriidae > Parietichytrium > Parietichytrium sp. I65-24A. The sequence goes on from BLSF01000021.1 coordinate 73,269, forward strand.
ACAAGCTTGCAGAGCAGATTGAATCAGAGCTATCAGAGCAGAACGAAGAAGGAGGTAAAGACGAAGGGACGCTAGATTGGCGGTGCGCAAAAGTGATAGTCGGGAAGAGGAAAGGAGAAGTGGAAAGATGTCGAAGGAAGTGACGGCGGAGGAGCAAAAGCGCAGGGAAGTGCAAAATGAGATGCGCAAGTACGTGCTGCAGCTGCAGAAGGATGGAAAGAGCAAGGAAGATATTGAAAAGCTGAAAAAGGCGAAGAAAAGAGAGCTCAACGGGTCCAACAAGAGGAGGGCGGGCGGTCCCGGGGGCTTCGGCGGCAATGGCGGCAATGGTTTTCAGCAGAGGAGAGATTTTAACAAGAACGGGTTCAATCAGAGAAGAGAAAACGGCAAGAGAGGGCGGTTTGGAGACGACTACAACTCGGGGCGCAACACGCGATCCAAGTTTCTCGACTATTCGCAGTACGAAACCAGGGAGGAGGCCGACAAGGCCAGGAAAAGAGACGAGATGGCGAAAAAGCACGACCTCGTGATTATTCCGATTCTATGGAAGAAGCGCGAGGATGAGGCGCAACTGATCCGCGACTGTGCGCAAGATTTGAAGAACAAACTAATGAAGCACCGCGTCAACACATGGATTGATCAGCGGTCGACTCTTTTGCCCGGCCAGAAGTACGAGTATTGGGAGGCTATGGGAGTCAAATTTCGCATGGAGCTCGGCCCTCAGGAAGCCCAGACCGAGACGGTATGCTTGAGCAAAGCTAGGCGAAGCCCGGAGGAGGACCCAAAGCGCTGGAAGGACATGAGCACAAAATTGGAAGAGTTCCACAAGATCCTCGAGATTTTGAAGGAGCAAGGCCTCAAGTGGGTCCCTGCAGATGCTGATCCGTGCGAAGCGTGCGAGCTGGTACGGAACGAAGAGAAGACACAGACCAAGCCTGCGCCTAGGGCCAGTTATCGCCAAACCGAGGAGCGCCCATCAAGGTTGCTCACACAGGGCAAAGGAAAGCACACGTCATTTGACGATTCGGATGACGAAGATGCTGGAGGTAACGCTGGCAGTAACCTTCCCGCAAGTGGAGACGGGCTCGAGGAGAACTGGGAATAGATTGTATAAGAATAAGAATAAGAACAAGAATAACGCATGGTGTGAGTCACAATTGTTATGTGTGAAACAGACTCATTTCACTTTGTCACGTAAAATTTTCCCTTCAGACTCTTCCTCTACAAGCTAGCTGTAGTGTCTACCGAATGTTGCTTGTGAGATGGGGAAACCGGATCTTCGGGGCGGATTTCTTTTCACGACCCGCCAAAGGTATAACGAGGCGCTGAAAGGATAAATACAAAAGCTGCTGCAATAGGGTTTCTTAATTAAGAAGTATTTATTCGAGAAAATCGCTTTTACTCAAGCGTAAAGAAAAAACTCAGAGCGTATCTAGCAGCATTGATGTTCAAGACGGTAAAAAGCACGAATACGATGGCAACTATTACAATAGGGTAAAGCATGCTCGCCACGGCATCTTTCTTCAGGAACGGGAGGTATAAAAATCCAAGAAACGAGACATACGAGTAGTATCCAAATGTCGCCGCGTAGAGTATGTTGGCTACCAGAGTCGCCAAAAAGGTGCGTGAAAGCAAAAACGGCAGCATGAAAAATTGCGCCACGTACAACGAGAGAACCAGCGGCCAGTACCCATTGCAGTGTATGTCGAACGCGTACATCCATTCGACCTCCTGTTCCACGGAGTGGCTATGCCTTGCACGAAAGTATGTATTCGCTACCCACCACCAAAACGTGGCCACGCTGAGCCCGCACACGAAAAAAATGCCAATCTGCTTTGCCATCAGTCCGAGCATGAACGCGAATGATCTATCCCCAAGAGCAATTGCATAGGCTACGGAGGCGATCGCAATTACGATAAACAAGATCACGACAAAGGCAGGATCATCCCTCGCCCACTGCGACTTGGTCTGATTTCTCCAGGAGGTCAGCTTATAGACCCTAGAAGGCGCATGAAGCAGGTATTTCATTTGCGTGAATGTGTACTGAAAGTCCATTTGCGGGTAATAGACGACTCGGCGCAAATATTTCAGCATCGACCAATGATTCTTGCTTTGGTACTCATCGTACACGCTGGCCCCGCTCGTGTGATGCCGCGACATTCCACTTGCTACACTGCGCCCCGACGCCGAGGCTCTCTGTCCATAGCCGCCCCCTTGCGATCCATGCAGCGGCAGCATCTCGCCTGCTTTCTGCCGCGCTTATACTCGGCTGCCACCCCCGCGCACCTTTTCGCGCTCCTTGCTGCGCCAAGTCTGGCGCAACCTCAGTCTGACAGCCGCCTTCCCGCTCTCAGTCGCTGGCTCCTGCTCCCAAACCACGGATCACGGGCGAGATCAAAGTACGCACCAAAGCTTCGACGTGGCGTCTCACGTCCTGCCGCTGCGTCAACGACTCTTGCTCCCTCCGAGGCCCGCGTCCGACAGTCCTGGTTGTCCTGGTTGTCCTGATCGCAGCCGGAGACGCGGGTCAGAGTCAGCGAGATAAGAAGATGATAAAAGGGAAGGAAAGAAAGAAAGAAGAAATGAGGGAAGAAGTCTCGCTCGCTCACTCGCTACTCTGAGTACGTTGGGGAGGTAGCGAGGCGTACTCTGGACTCTCACTCCCCGTGGATAGATAGCCTACTGACGCTGTCATGCAAGCAATGCAAGTAATGCAAGGCTCTTCTTGTCAAGTTGTCTTGCTCGGATCGCTCATGGATACATGGATGCATAGATGCGAGAGAAAGCTCTGTGGACGCATCAGAAAATTTTGAAAGTTGCGTGCGTGTCAACTGTAAGAAAAGTTATATAATGGACGAGCGGAGGAAACGGGGAACGTGGACGACAACATAATTACAAGAGGTCGAGTGGAAAGGTTGAGTGGAACTACCAGAATCCACGAAAGTAGTCGTTTTTGGCGCGCTCGGAAGGAGCAACTCCTGCGATGATGTCGAGCATGGTCTCCACGCAGTACTTGGGCTTGATTTGCAACACCTCCCAGGTATTGCGCGAATCGTATATGCGGGACACGTGCTGAGGAAACTGCCACTGCATTTCTGCGTATTTCGGGGCCAGCCGTTCGCGGACTTGGTCGAGATCGTGATCTAAAAGGGGTGAGATGGTAGAAACAATGAGCGGCCCGAGCTGCGTTGCTTTCTGCTCCTGGCGTTCCTCCACGAGCAATTGCATGCATCTCAAATGCGCGACCAGCATGTCGTAAAGAGTGGAGCGAACGCCAGCCAGGAGCTCATCGCACTTGACGTTACCGTTCTTCTTCACCACTACTCTTTCAGAGGCAGACTTGTCGGACTCGAAAACATCTTCGGCAAAGAAACGCGAGCACCGGAGCACCCCGACGTTGACCTGGCTTTGTTGCAAGCAAATTTGCTCTGCGGCAATCTTGCTCCTGCCATACGCGTTTCGCGGCTCAAAGAGCTCCGTGTCATTTGCAAGGACCACAGTTTCAGCCTTCTCCTTTTCCTTAACCTCGCGCGAAATCATGAGCGACGTTGTGGACGAAAAGACCACCCCTCGCGAGTGTCGCTCTCTAGCTGCCTGCAGAACGTTGCGCATCCCTTGTACATTGACTGCCTGGAAGGCGGCCTCAGAATAATAGTCTAGGTTGGGCGCGTGCAGTGCAGCAGTGTGGAAGATTACACAGCCTTCTGGTGCGGCTGCGAGAACATCCTCCAGAGACTCCACACTGCCGAGGAAAGTCGTACATGGGCCCGGTGCCACATCAAGTCCACTGACCTGGCATCCCTTCCTGCGCAGGACTTTGACCAGACTGCGACCCAGATACCCGGAGCTCCCGGTAACCAGGACCGGTCCAAAGTTCACTTGGATACCCACTACTTCTTCCAGCGTCCTCTCCATCGCAAGCTCTTCCATCTCCACCTTGCTACTAAACTCACCGCCCTCTTCCTGCACCAAAAAGTATTCTGGCGTGCGGCCCACCGCCACCTCGTCCTGCAAAACGGTGGTCACCATCTCACCCACGCACCTTGCAGAGCGCGCCCGAGGCCAGCCAAGCGTTATCTCCTCGCTGACGGGCGCCGCCCCGAAACGACCTAGACGAACGGGAGCTGCGAGTCCACTCTTTTCTCCGTGGCCAAAGAAAGGCGACAACAAAGCGAGTGTGGTGGCGACGTATCGAACAGGACGGTGTGCAAAGTCGCAGTAAGTCATAGTCAGTCAGTCAGTACCAGTGCATGTGTACTCTACGTCTGGGCTATTCCGTGTTGTATTCATTGTTGTATTCATTGTTGTTGTTTTTGCTGTTTTAGTTTTGTTATGTTTTGTTTCATGAACAATTGTTGATCAAAAAGGACGGTACTCGAGTACCGGTACAGACAGTGTGTCAGGGTGGTGGCGCGACGCTCGGGTGATAACGCCGGCTGGCAAGGGGATTGCTTTCGTGGCAGAAACGCTGGTAGGATGGAGGGGACGGTGGGGCTGGCGGCGAGGCGCGCGGGGAGCGAGTGGGTGAAACTGCTGTTATTGACTTTGGTGGTGAAAGTGACGCGGTTCAGCTTGGAGTGGTGGTCCATGGAGCGCGTGCTGGCGGAGCTGTGGAGAGAGCGCGCGGAGTGGAAGATACCGCCGATGAGGTGCGGCGCGAAGAGCAGAACGATGGTGGCGCTCCCTATTTTGGGAGTGGACGCGGCGACAATGAGCACGGAGAGCAAGGTGAGGGCGATAAGCGTAGTGAGCCAGCTGGCGCGGAGCAAATTGCCCGCGTTGGCGGTGCCCGGGGCCTCCAGCGGGGGAAAGCTTGACAGGATGCTGGCAAACCTGGAAAATGCTCTGAGTACGTGCCATTCTCTCAAAGACCAGTACGAGTTGTGCATAATTATGCAAGACGATACTGTCTTGCACCCGAACATCAAAGAGGAGCTATTGTGCTCGTTGGAAAAGCTTCCGCAAGACTGGACCATGTTCCATATGTGCCCCGGCGCCACGTGGGGTCGAGCGTCTCGCGACGCCTCCAAGCACTTTAGACTCAACCCGGAGTTCCCCCTCCGCCATCCTGGCGCGGACGTATCCGGAAGGTACTTTACCATATGGCCGGACTCCAAAGTGTTCCCTGGCGGACCAGTTGCATTCGCCATGAAAAGCTCATCGGCTGAGTCCATTTTAAACGTCTTTCGAAGTATGCATAAGAACGCCCTGACCACAGACGACACGATTCTTGCCGCAATGAAAGTTCATGGCGGGTACACAAGCTACCAGCCGCAGCTCTGCTACGAGGCGGTGTTCTCTGGAAGCTATTTTGAGAAGAATTGGATCATTGAATTTGTAATTTATGACCTTGGCATCGCCTTTGCAATCTTGACGTTAGCGTTTCTCCTTCGACAGCACCTGCGCGCGAGATTCCTCCCGCAAGGGCAATGGGAAACGACTGTGGATGGACATTACTCAAGACCCAGCGGTTCTGCGCGAAGGCTTGCAACCATACACGAACGCCACAATCCTGATCTTGACTATTTCAATACCTCAAATCTGCGCTCGCTGGCCACAAGCTGATTGTCATCACTGTAGGTTTCGAGTTCTGTTTTGTCGCAACCCGTCATAACTTCGCTCGTTTTAGAAAGTAATCAAATGTACAAGCCGCCGGACCTTGGCAACGCTTGATCCCACTTCTGTGCATAGTCAACTTAAATGATGATCCCAGCACTTCCTTCGGATGTCTCGTCTCTTGTAATTTGACAGTTTCGAGGCACGACTACACAAGCCACTACGGTACTCAGTATATACACCAGGCTGGCACATACTCGGAGAGCGATGTTCCAGCGGCGTGTTTCAAGTATGGACCACATACATACCCTGAGCGTCTCTTAAACGCGGATTGTTCTCGTCAGATTTGGCATCTCCGCGCCGCTGTGGCTCGCGGGCGGGAGGGGGTACGTCCCGCTGAGTGCGCGTTACCGGAGCGCGGAGTAACGCGCGCGGTTGTCTGGTAAAGTTCTCCGTACGGTGTGCAAGGATGTTCAGTGAAGAATTCGACCGCTGCCGCTTCGCCCTGGACAAAGTTTCGAGGCATGGTTGCCATGTTGTGATTCTTACTTTGCTCATGTTTGTTTGCATCAAGCTGTTGTTCTTCGAGGCCAACTGGGCATTATTGGACTGGTATTTGTTTGATATACAGAATGAGAGGAAACAGGCCTTTCTCACAGGATGTCGTCGAGACGGTTTTGCATCGAGCGTGGAAGCCTTTGCGATCGTGATGACCCAGCCCGGCCTTCAGACACAGGTCACGCAGGCTAGGCTCATTCACACAGCCAGCCAATTTGCAGCTCTGGGATTGCCAGTCCAATTCGTCGCTGGAGTGCAGGATAAATCCAAGTATCGGTCAACTAAATTAGCACTGATAGATGCGCTTCAGTCGTGCCACGCCTCTGTTTTGATGCCAGAGCACTGCTTGATTACACAGGATGATGCCGTGTTCCACCCGCGGCTGCTCTCTGAAGCACAATGCACCATCGATGAGATGCCAGACGACTGGAGAATGCTTCACCTTTGCCCTCGGACATCATGGGGAAAGGAATTTAATCGAGTCGACATGAGATTCCACTTCAACCCAGAGTTCGACCACGGCGAAGATGAAGGTGTGAGATACTTCAAACGATGGCCAGCAGACCGTGAGCGAAGGCCGATTCCAGGAGGGCCATTGGCATTTTTTATCAAACGTGATCGTTGTCCCGAGATCATCGAGCGTCTCCGGGTTGACTTGGACAAGAAATATAACGACGACATTGTGCTACAGCTCTTTCACATGGACGACTACATCACAAAGGAGCCTCAGCTATGCTACGAGAATCAATTCACAGGAACCACCTATACTAAAGGGATCCCGCTGAATTTCAAATTCTTCTTCTATGCCGCGGCCTCGAGTATTGCTTTGCTTCTGGGATTTTTCTTTTGGTATACAAATGAGATCACTGACCTCCATGCCTACTTTTTCCGGCCAACATACCAGCGCTTGGCCAGCGAGGAATGAAAGCCGTCGCGGCGCTGTAATATTCGGAAGACTTTTTTTTGATTATATTTCAGGAATCTCGAATAATAGGAGAGTACAACGTGTTTCAAAATAAAAAATCTGTACATTACTTTTGATTAGTTTTTTGGGGAAAAAGTTGGTTTGGAAACGCAAAACTTGCGCGGGTTCAAAATCATTTGGTCTGCTGCGAACATACCTCACAGGTACGCGAAAGGGCTAAAGTAGACTCGCGCAGACACTACACTCTCAAAACTGGGCATTTGGCAAAATAAAAATTGGCAGGTTGAGGCAAAACTGACGGGCCATAGCGATGATCTTTCAATACACCACACGCGACCAGCTTCCGAGGCTCAAAATTGGGAGCGAGCTCTTGCTCTTGCGCCTATGCGCTGCAGCCCATTTATTCTGCCTTTCCTCGGCGCTGAGATGGTAAACGAAAACGCGAACTTGCTCGTTAAACGAGATCTTATCCTTCTTCGCGTCCATCTGCTCTTGCTCCTTCACGTCCGAGTGTGCCATCCTATCCGCAGCTTCGAACACGTTATCGCCAACCACTGGAACACTTGGCTGTTGATCACACATTTTCGCAGGTAAAGATTGTATAATATCTTGTAGCTCCTTGTACTATCGTGCTTGGGTTTCTCTGAAAGAGATGTCTTCGCTTTGTTGAATTTATTACTTCTTGGTGCGCTTTGAGTTTGGGTTTTGAAAGCATTCATTCTCCACGTCCATCTCGTCTCATCATCTGTCTCATCGTTCCTTGTGGCAGCCACAACGGCGAGGCCTAGTCGTTTTTAGGGCAAACCATAGTGGACCCGGACGCGAAGGTCGAGAAAGCGTGACCTTTGTGCTGGAGACTGTTGCTAGGCGAAGCTGTGATGCAAATCTTCTCCGGGGCGGAAGTGAATTCTCACGAATGGGGCGAGGAGATGAAGGTCTAATCTTGATAGCCGTGTCACTTTTCGTCGCATGTTGTGAACAAGGGATTACTCCCATGCCTACGGCGCAGAATCTAAAAACCATGCGGGTTAGAAAGACTCTTCTTGTGGGCCCGTGGGTGAGGTGAGTGAGTGAGTGAGTGAGTGAGTGTGTGAGTGTGTGTTTGAGATCTTGGCCCCCGGGATTTCTTGGCGCCTCCCGATAAGCAGTCTTCTCGCGAGTAAGAATTGTAAAAATTGTAAGAATTGTGGAATTGCGAATTACATAATTAGTCCAACCAGCGCGGGGCGTAAACACAGTAGACATCGTCCTGCTCGTGCACGTCCGGTGACTTGTAGTACGGTGGCAGAAAAATAGGGGCCAGTGGTGGCCAAGACTGGCTGTCGCATGAGAAAACTCCGGCACCACAATCGAGGCTCGTGAAGCGCAGGCTCTTACCGCTTGTTTATGCGAAACAAGAGCCTCGACGCCGTCAAGGCCTCAAATTTTCGATGGGGATTTCCCATCCCGACTTTTCTGGAGCCGCACACCCCACCCACCCATCCACCGAACCATCCATTCGCCCATCATCAATCTGTCTTTGAATCCTTCCAACCCGTTTTGTTTCCCCACCAGTGAACGCCATGTGTGTGAGAACATGTGAGAACAGTTATTATTTTTCATTTCATATAATGTTGTGGAGTTGAGAGTTCTCACTTCCGTACCAGAACTCACAGTCAATATTGGGTACAGTCTCGCCGACTCTCGCGGCTTCGCGATTCACCGTCTGTATGTGTGATGGCTACACTGCCACGAGTTGTACTGAGCTCAGTACCGACACTCGACACGCACGAAACTTGCCATCGACCCTTGAGAGATCGACAGCGAACTGTGACCGGAAGAGGGAGAATTCTGTACTAACAAGTATCTTTGCAACTGTCATAACAAATTCTCTCCTCCACCATTTTCTGAACCACGAGTAGTGT
>BLSF01000021.1:82844-278030 GCA_012862575.1 Parietichytrium sp. I65-24A
TTCCCGCTTGCAGTTCAACTATTTTTTTATTCTTATAATGTTGTGGAGTTGAGAGTTCTCATTTCCGTACCAGAACTCACAGTCAATATTGGGTACAGTCTCGCCGACTCTCGCGGCTTCGCGATTCACCGTCTGTATGTGTGATGGCTACACTGTCACGAGTTGTACTGAGCTCAGTACCGACACTAGACACGCACGAAACTTGTGTGCCATCGACCCTTGAGAGATCGACAGCGAACTGTGACCGGAAGAGGGAGAATTCTGTACTAACAAGTATCTTTGCAACTGTCATAACAAATTCTCTCCTCCACCATTTTCTGAACCTTTTAAACTTTGCGTGAGCGAGCGCACCCAGTGTCTCATTCGCACGCCAGCCAAGTGCAGTGGTGATCCTCAATTCATTATTCTAAATTCTAAATTCTTAAATCTAACTTGTTTCATTGCTGCTGCCTCCATTCCGCTACTGGCTGGCCAGTTCGGCGGCGCAGCAAAGCGCGAGAGTCCAGGCCGCGTCAGTTGCTTCATGTCTCTTCACTGTGGAAATAAGAAAGCTCGGGGAAGCTTACCTCACCTCCTTCATTAACGTGTGCTTCACTGGGAAACTGTACGTGAAGGGTCAACTGTGGGGCGCTACTGCGTTTCCACAGGAAAACATACACAGTCGTAAAACTCCAAACTCGCAGAGCGAAAGCCTGTAGTAAGTACGTACCTAGCGAGCGTTTAGGGAGAACACAGACTTCAAACTCAGCCACGCGATAGTGGCGGTCGGTGCGCTGGTATGGGAGTCACCTACACCAACATAGGCTCCGGACTCGCAAATGAACGAAGGTAGTTGATCTCACTGTCAAGAGTGTCGAGAGGCGAAAAAGTGCGTTCTCACCGCACTCTTTCCGGCTTATCATCTAACAGTAAGTACCGGTAATGCCTCTCATTCTAAAGTGCGTTCTCACCGAACTCTTTCCGTCTTATTATCTAAGTACCGGTAATGCCTCTCATTCTGCTGATTCAAGTTGAGGGCCGCTATGGGTTAAAGCGGAATCTCTTTACATTGAGATGGAATCAAATACATACATTTTCATACTTTCGCATTAAGTTATCAGAATTCAGAATTCAAAATGAAGAATGAAGAATGCAGAACATAGGCGGAGGCGGAAAGATGTGTGAAGCGGGTGAGGTCAGATCCAATCAAACAGAGTTGAGACTCATTTGCCATTGGACTCGATGGCAGAGGAGGAAAGTAGAGGTGGCGCTAGTATCGCTATTTCCATTGTGCTTCCCCTGATTCTGACTTTCCGCTCGCAAGGTGCGGGAGTCAAGCCTTCAAAGGATAGCCAGCCGCAAAGCCGCGATCGTTTCATAGCGCGCCGCTTTAACACTTGACCTCTGACCACTCTGACTTCTGGCTGGATTCTCGCTCTTTCCTCCTGAGCGGGTCGAGAAGAACGGGTGACCCAATCCTGCGGCTAGAGAGAGTCGGTACTCTGAGATACATTCTAAACTAAATTCTGCAACGAGTGACAGCGCCGTGTTTAAATGCGGAGTTTCGCTTCGGAGGTTGGCATCGCCCAAGTGCTGATCGATTCTTGAAAGAAGGGAAAATCTTTCATCAGAAGCAATGTGAAAGCCTTCTAGAAGTTTTGGTGTGGCCGTGTCGATTCGCATAGTTCGATTGAAATGTTGCTGGTATCTAGTATCGAGCGACCTGATTTTATACAAGTCAGAATGCAAGATGGCGAGTATACTCGCTCGTCCATGCTCTGGCGCATGTCGCCGACAGATATGAGACGGATGATCTGCAAGGACACCTGCAGTGGATCTACGCCGCCTCGCGGGCAGTGCCAACGTTTCGTCAGTATGTTGGCGGTCGAAATGTTGGCACTGCATGCGAGGCGGCGATGTGGACCAGATGAGCAGCGGACCGCCAGTGAGAACCAGGCGAGGAATTTTCCTGCAACGCGTGTCGCCAACCAGCCCATCCGCAGCGCTCCAACTTGATGGTCGATCGTCTCCATCGCTGCTGGTCGTCTTGGTAGCCTCGACAGATCTCGACAGTCTCGGTGTCTCGGTTCTGCTGAATTCTGAATTCCGAATTCTGCGAATGGGTTCTGCTGATCGCGAAGAGGAACAACTAAGGTGGAACAACTAAGGTACTCTCTGTTCTCTATCCTCCGCGTGTAGCGTTCGTACTAATGGGATTTCAGCGAGGGAGAACTTCCTTTGGCCAGTGTGGCAGCGCCCAAATGCCTGCAAGTGAGAGAGAATCCTAGCAACAACTACAATTCACACTACTAAAACTGGGTGTAGCAGAGAATTACGAACCCGGTAGCCAATTTCAGGTGGGAAACTGTCAGAAACAAAGCGGGTAGCGGGCCTAAGGAGAGTCTTATACCGCGCATACACGATACGATTATGACTCGGAGTAGGACTCTCCTGCCACCTCCCCTTTAGCAAAATACATAGCGGGACGCTTAACAACAGTAGCGACCTGACGTCAGCTGACGATCCAATAGCTGACGCCAGCGTAGGACCCCCTTCTTCCTGGCTAGCACCAACGGTAGGACCGGAGGATGGATATTTTGATCCAGGGAGAGTGTGAGTGAGAGTAGAGAGTGTAGAGAGAGAGCGACTCCTAATCCTCTCGTCTACCCCGGCGCGTAGTAGTGCCGCACAGAGGACGAGAGGGGAAGAACGGGAAAGGAGATAAGAAGTAGAAGGAGAGAGAGAGAGAAGAAGAAGAACGTGCGGAGGGAGCATCGGTCCCCGCGTGTGTTGCGTGTGTTTCGTGTGTTGCGTGTGTCGGTACGCGCGACGACAGACAGAGAGCGCACGCGGTGCGCACAGCGGCAGCACGGCGGCACGGCGGAGAGGGCGTCGTGGGCCGAGAAGCGGTTGGGTAGCAGGCGTTAGGTCGAAGACGTAGGAGGGGAAATCGCGAGAACGGGCGGAGCAGGAGATTGGCGTTGGCGCAGGAGGCAGAACGGCTGCAGAGTGGGTGTAGGAGAAGGTCTCGCAGGGAGCGAGCTGCGCGGGGTGGCATCATGGCGGACTCTGGCGTGGATCAGATCGTGTATGATCCGGTGGATCAGAAGACTATGAAAAAGTCGGAGGCGTACGCTTCGCATGATGGCTTGTATTTTGGTTCGTTGGAGACGCAGCAAATGTACTATAATTTGCTTGAGAAGGGCTTTGAGGTGATTATCAAGGACAACAAACCTGTTCTGCAGCCTCGGACCCCCAAACAGGTGTGGAACAAAGACCTTCACAACAACGTGACCGAGAGTGTTCCCGGATTGTCAGAGGGAGATTACACTCTCAAGTTTGATCTGCCGGACAAAAACACCCGTCACGTGAAAATTAAAGTCATGGTACAGTCTGGGGTCGGGGCGTCTTTAATACGCGAAAGCGAGCTTTCTTTGAACAAGGACATACCTACCATCTCCGACAAGTTCTCTATCTCGGACGAGCAGACCAACGCAACTTTGACTGTCTCGGTGTCAGTTGAGAGCGGTACTTTGAGCTTTATAAAGCGCAGTGTTCGTATTGCAGCTACTCTTCACTTTTTGCCAATGAGCTCCTCCAAAAAAGAGACCGCAGCGGCAAGGAGAATGAGCAAGTCCGTAGCAAAGCAGAACGAGAGGGTGGTAGAATTAACAAAGGGAACAACTGGTGTCGGGATGACGCTGGGTTGGGACAAGGCCTTGCGCGCTGTGCTTATTAGAAGCATTGAGGAAAACGGTGCCGCTGCCAGAACCAAGCAGCTCAAGGTAGGCGACAGGATTGTCGGGATCCAAGGAAAGAGGGTGGACAACACTTCATACAAGGACGTGATCAAAATCTTGCGTGATGTACCTATGACTGTGGTTCTCCTTATCACAGATCTTCCCGCAGGGTACAAGCCGGCAGAGCGAAAGGAGGGAGGTAAGACTCGCAATATTTTGGATCAAAATCACAGAACAACACGAGGTGCAAGCCAGCGTGGGCCACCCCCGAGATTACCCCCTTCGTCTAGCGGCGGACCACCCCCACCTCCTCAGCAATCAGGCAGGACGTCGATCTCAAGAAATTCCGGGAAGCCATCGCGCCCATCGCGCCCGGCCCCGCCTACAAGACCGGCAGCTCCTCAGCCTAAGCGCGGAACTCCGCCACCACCACCTCCATCACCTTCCGCGGCTTCGACAGTGAGCGCACCCGCAGCTCCGTCTATACCATCGCGCAGGGCGCCGCCTTCGGTGCCGCTCAATAAAGCTGCGCCACCTCCTCCTCCGCCTGCCGCTGCTGTGCCCGCGAATCCCTGTCAAGACGTCCCCGCCTCCACCCCCTCCGCCGTCTCCAGCAAGTACTACTTCGGCTCCTCCGCCACCTTCAGCGGCTGCGGCTGCTGCTGCGGCTGCTACAACCAGGAGGCAGCCTCCTCCGCCAGTGCCACAAGGAAGGCAACCGCCACCGCCGGTGCCACTGCAGCAGTCTGCGTCTCAAGAGAATGTTCGAGGGGCGCCTCCGCCACCACCTTCCCAGCGCGCGCCACCGCCTCCGGTTCCAGTGCACGCTGCCTCGGGAGCATCCCCGCCTGCGCCACCAACCCCTGCTGCCCCTGCGGCCGCTGTTCCGGCAGGCATGGAGAAGTACGCCAAGATGAAGAGCGCCGGACTCCCGGAGGGGGCTATCCTGAATGCGATGCGACGCGATGGAGTGGAACCGCCACCGGGCTTTTTCCAGGACTCGGACATCACGCAGGAGGCTGTCAAACAGGTGTCTCGCCCGGCGATTCCGACGCACCACGATCGATCCCAGTCTGCACCAGCACCAGCACCGCCGGCAGGAGGTGGCATGGGCGGGTTACTCGCACAGATCCAAGCCGGCGCTCCGCTGCGAAAGGCCAGCCCACCACCACCCAAGCCCGCAGCAGGTGCAGCAGGCGGGATGGGGTCGCTGCTGGACCAGATTCAAGCCAAGCCGAAGCTCAAACACGTGGACGTGGAAAAGGTCAAGGAGGAAAGACGCACCTCAATGCCCGCTGGAGGCGCGCTGGGAGCAATTGCACAGGCTCTGGACGCGCGAAGAAACCAAATTGGTTCTGGCTCCGATAGCGACGAAGACGATTGGAACGACGATGACGAGTGGGTTATGTAGACTGATTTGTTTTCCTTCTTTACTTTTACTCTCTCTTTTTGTACACACGCTTGACCCTTGCACGTTTTTCCCACAGGCATCCGGACCACGCCGTGCCTCCATCCCTCCCTCCCTTCCTCGCTAGCAATACATACCACAAGGCCCGCCTTTTCTCCTCGCGCTTGGCCTGTTCTACCGTTCGCCCGCCTTCGATCTACGCACTTACGCACTTCATCTGGATTGCTCTTAGCAACCTGGGGTTGAGTCGGGTCCGCTTTTGCGCAGATTTCATAACGTGCAACTCTCCTCGCTCGCTTCTCGCTTCTTGCGGTGATTCGAGAGCAGCGCCGCAGCGCACAAGTGCAGGCGCAACCGACGCAGCCAGCGCCTGAACAGGAAGAGCGCCAAGGCGCTTTCCAGCGATATTTCCGCGCGACAAAGATTTGGGGCGGCGTGTGGGCTTGGCTTCGGGTAGGAAGAAGGCGCTTGTGCCCGGACTGTCCGAGTCCGCTTGCTTACGGTGCGGGTCGATTGGCGTGATTGGCGTGATCGGCGTGATTGGCGTAGCGCAGAGAGGGCCGGGTCGGGGCAGATCTCAGGAAACTGATACCACCAGGCAAGTGAGGGCCGCGAAGGGAGTGGAGACGCTGAGAGCGATGGGAAACACCTCGAATAGCGTGCTCTCGGGCGCAGAGCAGGAGAGATCCGCAAGGCTGTTTCGGAGCCTGGTGGAAGAGCTCGGGTGCTCGGAGCAGGAAGCCATCACATATATTGAAAAGTTTGGCCTGGACGAGGGGAAGATCGTCAAGCAGGTCGCGCTGGACGTGCTGCCTGACCGTCAGCGAAGGAAATGGTCGCACTATTTCGACAAAGCGGCGTACCTGCAGCACACCAAAGTCCTCATCCACAACTACCGTACGCAAAGCGCGGAGAGTGAAACCACGCGGGAGCCCACCCCGCACGCCCCAGTGGCACCGCGGCGCCTGGAGAGAGAGGCGTACAACGCGTCGGTCCTGAGCACACTGTCTTCCTGCACCATCACGCCATGGAACCCCACGCTGATTCGCAGCATCGCCAAGCTCAAACGCAGCGCAGCGCAGGCGAGGGGCCGTTTGGGCGCAGAAGGAACCGGGGATGGATCCGCGCTCGAGCAAGCGGGCGCCTCGGCGCAGTCCCCTCGCACGGCAGCCGAGACGAACCTGCTGCAGCAGCGTCTCGCCAACTTTCGTCTCCGCGAGGTGGTGATGAAGGGCGACGGCAACTGCCAGTTCCGATCGCTAAGCCACGAGCTCTTCGGCTCTGCCGAGCACCACCACCACGTGAGGACCAAGGCCGTGGCGCACATACGCTCCCACGCCGCCGACTTCCAGCCCTTCTTCGAGTCCGCCCACGACATGGCCAGCTACACCGCCACCATGAGCGCGCCGGGCACCTGGGGCGACGAGCTCACTCTCAAGGCCTCGGCCGAGGCCTTCGGGCTCACCGTCCACGTGCTCACGTCCACCGCGGGCTTCGGCGGGTACCTGCTCGAGTACGTCCCCGCGCACTCGGCTCACTCGGCACACTCGGCCGCGCAGCAACCAGAGGACTCGCGCACCGGCAGCCACGCCTTCCTCACGTACCTGAGCCCCATTCACTACAACGTCATGACCCTTCGCGAGGACCCCCGCCGCGAGCGCCTCTCTGCCGACGCCGCCGCCCTCCTCCGCCGATCCCTCTAGTCCAACCAGTCCCCATTTCCCGCTTTCCCGCTTTCCCCCAGATCCCAGCTTCCAGCTTCCAGATCCCCAGCTTGCTCGCTTCCTTGTCGCTCAACGCTGCTGCTTCCTTGCCCGCGGCGCCCCTGCGCTCGTGCGCGGAACCAGCGGAACCAGCGGAACCAGCGGAACCAGCGGAACGCAAGTGGGCCGCCGGGATTCGGACGCAGACGTCCGCCCGCGGTTCTCTGGTTCTCTCGTTCCCCACGGAGACGCCGCGGACGCACGCGGACGTACACGGTACACGGTACACGGAGACGCACACGGAGGCGGGGCCAGGGCGTACGCGGCGGGGACTTGTAGCGAGCCCAGAGACGAGAGCGAGAGTGTGTGTGTGAGGGCGAGTGAGCTGTGAGCTGGGGAGGTGCGCGCAAGTGGCGCAGAGAGGGGAGAGCACGGGAGGCCAGGGAGGCCAGGGAGGGTGTCCCCGCCGGGCATGGGTTTCGTGGGCGCGCTGTTCGCGTCGCCGCTGCCGGGGACAGGGCCGGGGTCCGCGGGGCGCAGCGGGGCAACTGGGCTCGGCGTGGGCAGTGGGCGCGGCGCGGGCGGGTGGGACAGCGGGGACGGGCGCGTGTCGCGGGGCGCGCTGGCCGTGGAGACGGACCGGAGCAGCTTCCCGCGCGGACGGTGTGGCGTACGGTACCGGGAGGAGCTGGTGGCGGTCCGCGAAGGGCTGCGCGGGACAGGCGTGCAGGTGGAAGCGCTGGCTGGAACGACGGGCAATCTGCTCCGCGTGGTGAGCCCTGGCGGGCGCGGGGGCGCGGCGCTGGTGCACTTTATTGGCAGCGGCGTGGAAGCGGGCGGGCTGCTGCTGGAGACGGATAAAGGGTTTGAGCACCCGCTGCGAGCGGATAGCCTGCCCAAGTCGGACGTGAGGGCCCCGTGCGTGTTCCTGAGCACACATGGGGTGCCGTTCTCGCAGGAGGCCGCGGAGACATTCATGGCGCTCGGGGCGCCGATGGTCGTGCACATGCGCTCGCCGAATTTCGACTTTGTCAGGGCTTTCTACGCAGCCCTGGCGAAGGAAGGCGAGGTGCTGGCGGCCCTCGCAGCAGCGCAGGCGGGATTCGGGGAAGATGACCTAGATCTGCGTGTGCACGCTGCTGAAGAAGGCGCGCCAATTGCGGTGGACCTCACGGACGAGACCATGATCCGGTCGCTCAAAAGCATGGAGGAGCTCAACGCCAGGGTCAACTTGGCCCCCGATCCGCCGCAGTACGAGGGCCGACTTAGCGAGCTGCGCCAGTTGTGCTCGGTGTTCGTTGGCGACGAGAGACGGAAGGCCGTGCTCACCGGGGTGCAAGGCAGCGGCAAGTCATCCTTGGCCTTTCACGCCGCACAATTCGCATTCGAGAGGGGCATCGTCCGGAAGGTATGCTTTGTAGACTGCAGGGCTGTGGAGAAACCTGCACTCCGGTCGCTGACCTGCGTCGAAGGGAGCCACCTATCTAGGGCCAGCGCGGAGGTGGCGCGCAATGTGTTGTGGCTCTGCAAGCTGATTGCGGAACTCTTCCACCACGAGAGCGACATCGTCAGCCTTCTCGTTCATGATCTGCGATCGCCGAGGGCCGTTGATGCCAATGACTCTGACCAGGACGCGTTGCTAGAGCAGCTCGCGAAACAAGCCGTGATCGAAAATCGGACCAGCGAGCTGATTCAGCGCATCGCTCTTGTCGTGCAAGGAGCGATCGGCTCGCACGACAAGACCCTCATCATCTTTGACAACTGCGAAGGACCTTCACTTTCCAATCCGTACTTTAAAGACCTACTCTTACTGGTCATGGATCGCCTCAGAGCAAATCTTCTATGCTGCTCGACCCATTTGTTGCCCTTCGATGACTGCGAGTCCATACTTCATATTCGTCTTGAGGGCCTTAACGCTAGGGACGCCGTGATGATACTCGAGTCCAACGCAGAAATAGACCCCCCAAGAAACGTTCATGAGCTTGTGGAGCGCTTGCAGGCCAAAGAGCTCTGCCTGCCTTCCTGTCTACGGGAATGCGCCCGCGCTCTGGCACAGCTACCTCCAGGCGAGGACTGTAACGTACACTCGCTCATCGAGGAGGCAAAAAAGTCAGTGAAAGAGCGTGTTTTTCGCGATTTAAAGTATTTGTTGGAGCTGACCAACTCGGAGAAGAATGCACAGCCTGGAGTGGAACTTTGGAAAGCATGTGTAAAACGGTCTCCTAGAACGCCAACGCCGACCCATGTCGATTACACATCTTTCAAAGAACTCCTCAAGCTCTCCTTTGCTCAGTCCCTAGCCCCTGGTGTGAAAGAGCGCCCGCTTAGCTCACAAACAATCGATTCTATGTGTGCCAGATTAACGCGCATATCGCCACTTGCCCCTGAATGCCCGCACCTTGTCTCCATGTCGCGCTTTGCTGTCCGATTCTGGCCATGGTGGAACGACATAATATCCCTGCTTCAGCTTCTCGGTAAGGAGACTACGCCAGGGGATCGCACGTTGTGGGCCAAGCGAGTTACTGGTAACCTCCCTGTCATTTGGATTGACAGCCGGGGAGCAGCTGCAGATAGACTCGCTGGTCAGGAGCCCGGGGTGTTCACCCTGCGCTTCAGCGAGAGTTGTCGCAAAGCAATGGCCGTTGAATATGTTAGTAAAGAGCGGGAAATCTGCTCTTACCTCATAACTTATCGTGGTGGCTCGGTTCACGCTGGTACCCGTGTGTATAACTCCGTCAGG
The DNA here is from genome assembly GCA_012862575.1 of Parietichytrium sp. I65-24A. Lineage (NCBI taxonomy): Eukaryota > Bigyra > Thraustochytrida > Thraustochytriidae > Parietichytrium > Parietichytrium sp. I65-24A. The sequence goes on from BLSF01000021.1 coordinate 92,415, forward strand.
GACGCTCTCATGGGGGACCAGAACCTCAAAAAGATCTTTGCCACAAACGCAAATGTCTCGAAGGAACATGTACTCCTTGCTGCCTCCGTTTCATCACCTCCTGTGCCTCCATCACCTCCCGCGCTTTCGCCCCGTTAGAAGCGCTGCGTATCCGTGTGGACTCAGAACCATCTCAGTCAATGCCCATGGTATCTTCAAAAGACAAGGTATTCGGCTTTAGACTTGTCTTTGCTTGTCCAAGCCCGAAGGAAAAACTAAAAGGTATTACGCACCGTACATCGAACAAAAACGTTTTCTAAAATTGCTACTTTATAAAATTGTAACCATGTAGCCATGATTGCGTGATTGCCAACTTTAGACACACGCATTCCGCAAGAGACGACAGAAGCTTCTTGCTCGCTAACTCCTTTGTTATAATTTGTCCTTTCATGGCCGACCCAACCTCTGTCTTCAATTTATATGTCGGGGACTACTAGCAACCACCTCGAACGAAAAAGAACATTGCAGTTGCCCATTCACAGGGGAGTTTGTTCCAGAGCGTGCATAATGGCGTTGGTTTTCGGAGACAAGGCGTTGAGTAGCAAATGCACTCGTTGAGCTCTCCCACAATCGTAGGTACAAAACCCGAATCCCACGTGCCTATAATGCGCGGGGTCGTCATGACTCACGGCCTTCCTCTAATGTCGGAGTTTGGCCGGTTGAATTTCTGTCTCCAGTCCCATATAGCGCACGATTCCACTCAAGAAACGCCTTCTGGTACCTGCTCTTCGAAGCCCCAGATATTAAAAGATTTGAGGACAGCTTTCTGCGCAGCGTGCGCTCACTTTCGGTTGACCCAAGGTCATCATCACTATCGGTTGTGTCGTCCATTACCACGCTAGACAACATGTTCGGCGTAGGGGCAGAGGTTGACATCATCGTAGCAGAGTAACCCTCATCGTCGCCGTCCTCGGACCATGGCGGAGTGGTGTAGCTTCCGTTCTGCCCGTTTGTGCCCCGTGACAAAAGTAAAGGCGTGGATATAGTTGCAGCCGAGTCTCGCCGACTCGTGCCATTACTGCCAGCAGACGCTCTGCTTCTAGCATACGGTGACTGAGTTCGAGGCTGCTGGTCTATGACTATGGCGCTGTAAAGTGGCTGATCAGACGGGTGAATGGAGAGAAAAGCCAGCAAGATACAGAAGGAGCAGTAGATTCCTCGCACATCGTGTACGGAGGTCCTACTTCGAAGCTCCGAATGCATCAAGAACACCACGCCATTCACAGCAAACTGGCCAACCCACCATATCCGAAGACATGTAAATTGCGGAAGGTGCCGCCTGTAGCCAACCACAAGCAACGCAAGAGCGACCAGCCATGCAATAGATGCCAGGCTAAGGGCAGTGTGAAGCGCTGGCGACGGTGGCTCAGCGAACACAAGAAGAACCACAGCACAAGCGAGGCACGCGAGCGTGCAAAATAGTTTAAAGTAGTACCTCGGAGAAAACGCTGGTTTGACGAGGGGCTCGCGCATTGCTTGCAGGAGCCGCGGGATCCCAAAGAACATGAACAGCGCTGTATACACAAAGACACATTGTCAGCAAATTGGCCCGACGCCTCAAACGAAAACCCACAGCCCCACTCACCTGCAGAAGGAATGTCCAGCGCCGTAGCGCAGAAGCAGATCGTCAGCGCGCTTCCATGGGGAACTGTCGGGCCCCAGCCGTACTTGTCATCGCACCAGCCGTGCAGCGTCACCAGATCCGTCGTGTTCCCGTCCTCCATCCCGCCTTCATATCTATCCTCTCCCAAGCTCTCTCCCAACGCACGCACGCACTCTCGCACGCTTCGCTCTCTTCCCTTCCTTTTCCTTCCTTTTCCTTCCTTTTCCTTCTTTTTCCTTTTCTCCCTCTGTCCTCCTACCCTTATCCTTGCGAAGCTCTTGCATATATTGCGTATGTTGGTATGTTGGTCCTCGTCTCCCCTCAAGAGAAGGTGGGAGAAGGATGAACTACTTACTGTAGTAGACCACTACAACCCCTGCTACGTCGCACAGGACCCTCTCCCAACAGTCACTTAGTGTTTACTGCGATTGATAGGGGTATCTAGATACAGTAGGCGATACGAGTCTTGAAGGTGTTAGGGAGGCGCCACTGGCACGGTACTAGTACACTCTATACACAACACTGATAGACGTAACCATACTCTTCATATCAGCAAGCATAATCTCATATCCGAAAATACGCGAGGGTGCGCACCACCGAACAAAACGAACCCAACGAACCCTTAGCCGACGTACGCGGGCCTTAGCCTCGGAGTGCCAGGGCACTACTACACTTATCTAGGCGGTGGGTGTAAGGCGTGCATACGGAACTCCTACGCGCTGCGCACCTTGAGAGCGGGAGAGCGGGAAAGGGAAGGGGCCAGCTGCGGGTTGCCAGTGAACCGAGTGAGCCCTTCCGCCGCGCGGAGACTGCGGGGTGAGTCATACACCGAGAGAGAGAGAGAGAGAGAGAGAGAGAGAGAGAGATCGGAAGAGAGAGAGAGAGGAAGAGAGGGAGGAGGGGAGGAGCGGGTAGGATGGGGTGCTGCTCGAGCCAGGACGCGGGCAGCACAGTGGGAGACAAGGCGGTGGCGGAGCGTTTCACGTTTGAAGCCGCGGCGCCGGCCCCTCACGCGGAGCAGCAGGAGACGCAGGAGAGGCAGCAGAGGCAGCAGAGCGTGAAAGGCAACGCAGATGCGACGCAAGGAGGTGCGGGCGTGAAGGAGTCGAGCGTCAAGCTGGCAGAGAAAGCGGAGGCGCAGGCGAGTGCGGCATCGGAGACTGGGGCGGCTGTTGCGAAGAAAGGAGCAGCGGACGCGGAGGAGGGACCTCCGCAGACGCAGACGCAGACGCGAGAAAGGTCCAACTCGGGGTCAAGCACTGGATCAGCACGTGGGCCGACAAAGGAAATTGTGTCGACCAAGAATGGAGCAACGCATCACAGGTACAAGATCATAAAACAATTGGGCCGCGGGTCATACTCAAGGGTATACTTGGCCACAAACGAATTTGGCGAGCAAGTTGCAGTTAAAGTTGTATACAAGAAGCGGCTCAAGCCATCAGAGCTTCAGAACATGCACCGCGAAACTGCCATCCTTGCTTCTATCGACCACCCTCACGTCATCCACTATGTCGAGCACTTTGAAGACTCGCACCGTTTATACATCGTCACGGAGTACCTTGCCGGGGGGGAATTGTTTGAGAAAATTGTGGAGCGAGAGTACTTTAATGAGCAGGATGTGCGGACCGTGATGAAGGTGTTGTTAGACACGATACAGTATTGCCATGAACGCAATATTGTGCATCGAGACATCAAGCCAGAGAACATTCTCCTCACTTCCAAGTCGGACAACGCCGAGCTCAAGCTTGCAGATTTTGGCTTTGCGAAAAAGGTCGACTTTGAGTCCTACACGATGCTCCAAACGGCCTGTGGAACCCCGGGATATGTTGCCCCGGAGATCTTGAGCAACGACTCTTACGACTACCGTGTCGATATCTGGTCCTTGGGTGTGGTGGCTTATATATTGTTGTGCGGATACCCCCCGTTTCGCAAGCCTGACCGCAAGGCTTTATTCAAGCAGATCCGTAGCGCCGACTATGTCTTTGATAGCCCATGGTGGGACCCGGTTAGTGACACGGCCAAAGACTTTGTCAGCCAAATGCTGAAGGCAAAGCCTGAAGAACGCAGCACGATCCCAGATCTTCTCAAGCATGACTTCTTGACGGATAAGGTCGACCGCGATATCTCTCCTATGCTTGCGGAGCTCAAGGAGTGGAACGGTAAACGAAAAGTCTCGCTGTTGCGAAACACGTGGAAGGCTGCTTTGCGCTTCAAGATTTTAGGATCGAGCCGCAAAATCGCACAAGAAGCTGCTGCCAGCAGCGAGGCTGAGCAATCAGAGAGCCAGGAGGTTAAGACGCCCGTTAGCGCCGATTCTGCAGATGACCAATCTGTTGGTGGGCAGGATGTGGCGGAGAATGGCTCGGATTCACCCAATCATCGCGGAACCGTTGGTGGCGCCCTGGATCCCATGGCAGAAGACGCAGAAGGAGAAAAAATCGCTGAGCAGCAAGAGGAGGCACCGGCAAGGCCGCTAGTCGGTGAACAGCTGACCACTGGTTCGAGCATGAACGGCAGTGCGAGTAGCAGTAAAAAGGGGCCGTCCTTGGCTGACCTGCTTACCCCAAACCGCCCATCGTCGTTGTCCGGCGGTGCCGAGGGAAGCGGAACAAGGGAAAATTTAGTACTAGCGAAGTCCGACCTCACCAACCAATCGGGCACTTCTGGTTACCACTCGTTCAGTTCTGGCAGTAGGAAAGAGGGGGGAGCTGCCGACGACGGGGAACATACTGACAATGAAACGGATGGCGAACAATCGGAGCCATCACCACGGTCTGCAAGCGCAGATAATGCCGCAGGAATGGCGGTGAGCCAGCAGTAAATCTGGAAAATTCTGGAAGTATAGGAGTTCAACCTTGCTTTTGCTCGGAAAGTCGGTCAAGCTGTTTTCTTTTTATTTTTGTTGGCTCAAACTCCTTCACTTCCGTAGATTTGGAACATCATATGTTGTCTGTTTCTTGATATGCTTTCTTCTCTCTGTTATCCCCACCCCACCCTTCTTTCTCTGCCTTACAGACGGAGGAAATCGCTTTTATGAGCTTTGAGAGGGACAACGCCGCGGTTTATCGCAAGAATACTGGAAGAGATGTATAGACAAACGAAATGGTTTCAAAGACACCCGAACTCGAGTCAAGTAAATATTAGGATTCACTGGATACAAACGAAAAGGAGAATACAAGTAGCGGACCCGCAACCAAGAAACTGGCCTTCGTGAGGAAGTGCATTTGGATGGGATGAATTTCCCTAGGCAATTACCCGTGGAAACTTCCGTCTCACTGATTTTTGGGTAGAGTTTTCTGCACAGGAGAGCTGGAGAGCTTGTGGTATCCATAAGACAAACCTGCTTCATTCAATGGCAACGGCATTACCAAGCTTCAAGTCAATAACTTTGCTACAAGCTAGCACTTGCTCATCAAGCTCCTCGTTGCTCTCACCCTGTACAACAAAGGCATTTTTTATCACCATCTTTGGAATCTTATCCATGAGGGATCCCAAAGCCTTCCTTGCCATGAAATTGAACTCGTGAACGTTGATGTCTATTTCAAAATACCAGTCTTCAGGAGCGGACCCAGGTACCTGCCCTGAAAATATCTTGCCTGTCTTGAAGATAATAACCGGCTTGCCGTTATATCTGCTGAACATCTGTGGTACCCCAGCTACATCGAAATTATCAATCACCCCAATAGCTTTAAATCGCCTTCGAATGTCTTCATCGGTTTCGGCCTCCGAGAAGAATCGTAGCAAAAGCGCCAAGGCATTGTTTTTAGGAGTTCCGCCGATGCTTCGGTCCACCTCTTCCAGAGTCTCCTTTTTCACCTCAAAATACTGAACTATGCTGACTCCAGAGCCCGAATGAGAAGATCCAAAGAGCTTCGGGCTACTGGTGGGCACATGGGCATTGCAGATCACAAGCCGAGGAAGCCTTGGCTTCTTGCCTTTGGATGTGTAACCTTCAACTGTTGGAGCTGGAAGCGCCACCTTCTGAGCGATGTGTTCAATGCATCCATTCGGGAATCTGTCGGACCGAAACAAATCCATACCAATCTGCTCATAAAACGCTTGCCCAGAAGGTGCTTTCTTCCCCTGCTTTTGATAGTCAGGCCCACATCTCACGTTGAAAGAGCTCGCGTCGCAGGTGGTCCAGCTGCAACCTGTGCTGGATTTCAACCCCGTGCTTTCTCCTGCAACCATTGGCAGCTTTCGAACCTCGGCCTTGCCAGGATCCGCGACGCGATCAACCTCGACAGCCACCACATTATCATCTCCATCCCTGTGCTGTGCCTTGCTTTCGCGCCTCTTCTTCCTCCCGCGCACCTTGCTAACGAGTCTCTTGCCTTTCACAATCCATGCGCAGAGCGAAACCCCGTTCGCCATTTCCCCGCACCTTTGTTTGCAGTGCAACACTGCAAGTTCGTCCGTGTAGCTGCTTCCAACGCGCCAGACTGCCGGTCCGAAACTCACTCGCTGATCAAAGTCACCCACTCTTCCAACTAAACCAAACCATCACTGCTCGTTTTCATCACATTTTGTACACCTGCGTCTCTACCCACATCTACTCTCGCCAGCGGAGCGAGAGGAAGGAAGGTGTGCGACCTACAACAACTTGCATCTGTTTTGATCGATGATCGGATCGACGATCGACGATCGATGGTCGATGATCGAGACTTGCGAAAGTCGAAGTGAAAACGATACTTGGCTCCTCGGTCTTCAAGTGTTTAGACCTGCGAATTGATGAGAATGCAGTCGCGGTTGTCGTAGAAAGTGTAGAAAGATTCAATTGTGATGCTTGGCATTGGTGCAGAAGGTTAGAGGGACGTGCATGATGGCCATTCATGGCATCTTACCTATTCTCAGTCATACCCTTTCCGACTCTCAGTGTCAAGATAAGGTGTGCGGGTGTGCGAGGTGTCAGTGACGAGTGTGGATGTTACAGATTCAAGTTGCTGAAGAAGACGTGTGCGACTGCGAATGACATGTGTTCCAGCCGCACTTTGTTTTCACTGTCAAAAAACTCTCAGTTAATTGAAGAAGTGCCGACTGGCGGGCTCCTGCAAAGTTGGCTGTATTTATATAATTGCAGAATGATGGAGAGAAGATCAATAAAGCAGGTGTCGAGGAAGTCAAGCTATTTTGACTGTGAATTCATCGTGAGGGAGCATGCCTCCTCCGTCTACAAGAGAATACGAGGCCACGTTGGTTGGGGGCCGGTTTGCTAAGATGAAAATAAAAAGAGGCAAGAGAACAAAAGTGAGATTTCGAGTGATGTGTGAAGAAGAAAAAGAAAAAGTATGTAAAAATTAGGCCGACGCTGAAGCAGAAATCGTTGAGAATCTAGCCAGAGTTGCGAAGTCCTGCTGCGATGCCGTTGATGGTGATGAGAAGACAATCATCCAACAAAGCCTTCTCCTCTTCTGACTTAAACTCTCCCTGCTCCAGACGGCGCATGACCTCGGCTTGCATGACGTTGAGTGCATCAAGGTATGGAGAACGCACCTCGAGCTCGCGCTTCAAGACTGGATTACTCATGTTGAGGTCCTCCTGGCCAGAAACGCGAAGGACGGAGCTCTGTGTGCTAGAAAGCTCATCGCGGACACGGCGGCCAAGCGCTTCGAGCTCAGGCTTCTTGTCGCTATCGCAGGATGGGATGAGCTGCTTGTCATAGTTCTCCACGATGACGGGATCGGCCTTTGCTAGAATCATCGCGATGAGGTCTAGAAGTTCGCGGAACCAAGGCCACTTTTCGTACATCTCGTGCAAGTCTGCATCAGATTTGGAGAGCGAGAGGCCCTCATTTACTCCAAGCCAAGCTGGCAAGTGGCAACGGGTCTGGCTCCATGCAAAGATCCAAGGAATTGCGCGAAGACTCTCCACTCCTCCCTTTGGATTGCGCTTGGAAGGGCGTGAGCCGACATTGAGGGAGCCAAGCGTTCGTTCTGGGGTAACGGCACGGAAGTACGGCACAAAGTTTGGGTCCTCGCGGACCAACTCGCGGTAACGCGCGCAAGAAACATCGGAGATTTGGTCCATGGTCTTTCGCCATGAGTCCTTAGGCATGACGTGAGTGTAGTGCTTTTCGCGAAGGACGGCGGCGGTGTACACGTCAAGGGTGCGCTCGGCAATACGCTGGTGACCAAAATTTTGAGTAATCATCTCTCCCTGCTCGGTGACCCGGAAGCGGCCATCAATGGTGTTTGGAGGATGGGAAAGAACCGCACGGTATACTGCCGGAGAGCCTCCACGGCCGACGGTGCCTCCTTTGCCGTGAAAAAAGGTCAGCTCGATGCCACCGGACGACTTGGCAATCTTGGCGAGCTCCTCCTGGCAGCGGAACTGTGCCCAAGCAGCCGCAAAACGTCCGGCATCCTTTGCAGAATCGCTGTAGCCGACCATGATCTCCTGGCGGCCTCCGATGCGGCCAGTGTAGGCTGGCAGGCGAAGCAAGCGCTGCACAATGCCTGGTGCGTTGTTTAAATCGTCAAGAGTCTCAAAAAGAGGGACGACGCGCATCATTGGCTTTGCGCGACCCTCCTCTGCGTCCTTGTTCCCACCCTCTCCGGCTGCGCACGGTCGCTCAGTCATGCCGAACTCCTGCTGCAAGAGCGCAACCGCAAGAACGTCGCTTGCAGCTTTAGCCTGGGAGATGACGTAAGCGTTCAGCGAGCCCTCGCCGAGTTGCGAAGCTACTTTGAAGGTCTCCAAGGTATCAACGACGGTGTCCGAGAACCCAAAAGACTTGAGATCGCGAATCGCCTGATGAGGCAAAAGTGGGCGGGAAGAGCTCAGCTCTTGGCAAAGCCAGTTGATTTTGGTTTCCTCACTCCACTGCGCGTAAGAACCCTGGCCAAGGTACTGCGTGATTGCGTCAACAGCCTCCAAATGGCGGCCAGACTCTTGGCGAATATCAAGCGGAACGATCGTAAGCCCGAACACTGCGACCCTGCGAATCGTGTCCTCCAGGCGCCCCGTAGCAATCTCCTTGCAGCCGGCTTGTACAAGCGAATTGTAAATCGCCATGAGAGGGTCCATAAGCTCCTTGACGCTGGTGAGAGGCTTGACTTGCGAAAAATCGTAGTCGTATTCGTCCGCAGAGCCAAATTCTGAGCCAAGGATTTTGCCATTCTTTCTTGCCGTCAAGGCCAGGCGAGCGCGCAAGTTGGCAAGGATCTTGCGGTACAGTTCATGCTCGTCCACGGAAGCGCCCAAAGAGTCTGCGTATGCCCGGACCTCCTGCGAAAACCCTGTGGACATGGATAGCTCCTCGTAGAGGGCCGCCATGTCCTTCTGATAGAGGTTGGCAGCCTGCCACCTGTTTAGTGCTGCAACACGGAGAGTGGTCTCAGGCTTGACATTTGGGTTACCGTCGCGATCGCCTCCGATCCAAGAAGCAAATCGAATTGGTGAGACATGCAGAGGTAAGCCAGCTTCGCTTTCAGGGAGCCCACGGGCGCTCAGCTGGCGGACAAGCTCGGTGTCGAGCTTGCGGAGGTAGGTCGGCACAGCCTCCCACAGAACTGACTCAATGATTGCAAGACCTCCTTGTGCTTCATTAACTGGGGTCGGCTTGAATCGACGGAGCTCATCGCTGAAGAACAAGCTTGCCACCTCACGACGAAAGGAATCGTTGAGCTCGCGTCGCTCGTATGTTTCCCCAAGCTCCCCGCCACGCTCGAGACGATCTAGATTGTCTGCGGAAGCGAGCAACTTGCCGATGCGTCGATGCTTCTCGAGTACGGTGCGGCGGTTGATCTCGGTTGGATGCGCCGTGAGGACGAGCTCTACGCGCTGCTTGAGCAGGGCATCGCGCACCTGCCGTGGTGAGAGGCCCTCTTCGTTGAGTAGCGCGGCGATCGCTCCGCGGCACGAGTCCTCTTTTGGAGGGAACGCCGACACAGCCTGGGATTTCACTTGCCTCAGCTCCTCAATTTCGCGGACGCGGTGATGCGTCTCTGCGCAGTTGGACAGCGCCAAGAAGTGCGAAAACGCTCTGGAGACACCCTTGGCTTCCTCCGCGGACACGCGGCGAGCGCACTCCACCATCTCGTTGAACGCGTCTCTGCTCTGCTCTCTGCGGAACGACTTGGCCAGGTTTCTGAGCTTCTCCACATTCTCAAACACCGAGCGGTTCTCCTCCGCAATGATCTTCCCCAGCACGCGGCCCAACTGTTTGACATCTGCGCGCAAGGCCTTCGAATGCAGATTCGCAATGTACCCTCCCGTGTTGATCGAGGTAGCTTTCTGCGTCACCGCCTCCCGTGGCACCTCTGTGCTACACAGCCTTCTGAAGGCCCTTGTGGGCGCGCTTCGCCCCAGTCTCGGCATCGCGACGACCCTCTCCTTCTCCTTCTCCTTCTGCCTCTGTCTCTGCCTCCCTCTTTCTCCTCTGCTCGCGCCGCCGCGGAAACTGTGGGGTCCCCGTGGCTGTCCGCACCCAAGCAAGCAACCACCGCAAGCGAAGACGGAACACGACGGATGGATTATGATGGATTGCCTCTTCCAAGGATTGATTGCTTGCTTGATTGATGGTCTCCCACCGTACTCTATAACTCCAACTTGCCTCCTTCAATCATTGACAGTATCGATCAGTATTGACAGAGCGAGAGATAGAGATTGAACTCGGAGCTAAGATGTGAATCAAACTAACCAGAATCCAGTAAATGGACTAGATTACAGCGAATTACGACGCTCCAACAAACATCAAAAGTAAAGCCTGGCTAGTGCATGGAGGTGATCATGACTCGCATGATTCTCCTCATGATGGTCATGGCAGAGTAACAGTGCAGGTGATCAAGACATGATGGGAGGAAAGGAAATGCACGAGCATGTCGAGCATGCATCATTTAGCTGGCATCGGTTGCGGGCTTTCGATGCTAGCCTAGTCGCGCTCCGCACAAGTGTTGCTTGGTGTAGTAACTTACCACACTCGGTCTGAGTCCTCCAAGTATTTTACGTCTCCACGTCTGTTGATTGTTTTTTTGCTCATTGAATAAATAATAGTCATGAACGAATAAGCGAGAGGAGAGAGAGACTTTTTGCCAGACTAATGCAGTTGCATTGCATGCCGAGGAGTGAGGAGTGAATGTACACGAGTTACACGATGAGTACCAGGGCCCCACGAACAAAGTTTGAAGAAACTATGACAAGCCGAAATCCGAGACGCTCTGGACAGTCGTCCAATTTGTGGCACGTCGTCTGTTTCGCCAAGTTTACTTTGTGGACGGTGCAACTGGTGCAAATGGTGCAAGCGTGCTTGGCCAGGAAGAGGCAGGCTTGGATAGAAATCTGAAACCAGTGCAATGCAAATTTGGTTGGTCAAGAATCAGGATCAATGATCAGCTGCTCATTTCGTTGACAGCAAAAGACAGCAAGCTCGTGACGAGGTCGGTAGCCACGGTCGCCCGCGGTTCCAGCATTGCCCACGAAATATCTATGCTCTACGTAGCTCACGCCTCCGACTCGAGTGCGAGACCACGTGAGGCAGCTAATGCAAGATGGCGTGCCAACGTCTTTCCTTCCACTCACTCGTTGGCACGCCGCACTGACGCGAGTACCAGTACTGACTGTGAGTACCAGTACCTGCAGGAAGGACAGGAAGAAAGTACAACAACCACGTCAGTTTTCGCTCTCTTCTCTGCAGCACTTGCACTTCACATTCTTTTTGTTCTTGTTTTTCTTTTCCCTTGCAAAGTGAGTGAGTGCACAAGACTGCGAGACAAGAGCTAGACAGACTACTAGCACGACGTCGCAGATGAAGGGTGTTGCGTGATGCAACTTGCCGCAACTCGTACTGCCGTGAGTACATGGCTGTGCAGCGCATAGAGTGACATAGAGTGATAGAGTGATAGAGTGAGTGACGCGGCGAACGAGATGTCACGAATTGTCACGAGTAGTACGAGTAGGAACTTCCAAAAGGGTTTCGCAGGGATCGGTGCACACGAGACTTGCTTCCTGGCTTTTCCTTCCCCGGGAACCCCAAGACGATCTTTCACATGGTGCGCGGGTGCGTCGATCTCTCGATTGACTGTGTAGCTTACTCTCTACTCGCTAGAGCAATTTCTGTTTCTTTTCAATTGGAGAACGTTTCACGGTCAGTTGGAAGCTGTTGGCGTTTGAAAAGAAGAGATGGAGGTGCGGGGGGAAAGGACAGCATTGGAGGATCGCTTTTAATAGGCGTTCATTTATTTCACACCTCGGAACCTTGAAAAGTCGCTCATGTCCAATCCAGCTTGAGTACGGAGAAAAATATGTATATATAAATGAAGTGTGAGATGTATACTAGCTAACAGATGTGACTTTACTCTAGAGCGCAGGCAATGCGACAGCGTCCTCCTCACTAACCTGCTCTTCCTTTGCGAGTTTTCGGCGGCGCCAGCTCTTGATCAGAACCACGCCGCTTCCAGCACATATAATCACAAAAATCCCAGAGGCGAGAAGAGCGATAGAAGACGAGTCCAAACCGCTCGATGAATCGCTCTCTTGAATACCTTGAGAATTTCCTCCTGGGGACACTGTCGGAACATCGTTGGTCCCGTTCGCCGAGTTGATCGATGGCTTAAAAGTCGGGCTGCTACTCGGCGAACGGGTGGCCTCCCCTTCAAAGGTTGGAGATGGCGTCACGTCGATTGAGCCGGAATAAACCAGCGAATAATGTTGCTGCGTTTCTAACTGTGCAGCCACTACTTTGACAACATAATCTCCTGCAACGAGATTCTCCACTGCAATAGTGACCTGCTCAACCGAGTTAATGTTGTCTTTCGACAGCCCACAGCACGTCTGCCGGTACTCGGTTCCATCGGGGGCAATTACCACAAGGTCGAGGTCATTGACAAGGCTCACGGTCCTGGCCGTGCTGCTTGGAGAGTCATACCATACCAACGTCGCGCGAAATGGATTCACTGGAGATGACCCTACCGCAAACCTGTAGACCCTCTCGTCGCCCTCATTTTCAAGCAGGGGTATGTCAGCGAGGTCCCCGTCAAGATAGATGGAGTGATCACGGGTATTACCTTCCTCCATGAAAACGCGGTCTAGCTGAATGCGGCCGTAGCCTTGAAAGTTGTCTGGTGTGCCACCTAGAGCGGCATTGCTCTCGTAATAACCGTTCAGTGGCTCGGCTGAGTGGATAATAAGAGCCTTCAACAAGGAACCCATCGGCGTGAACGCGTCAAATGCATTTTTATATCCAGTTGGATAATACCCTTCTCTTAACGCCTGCCGAAGAAGGGCCACATTCCCTGCCACCACAGCGGCTGCCATGCTCGTCCCTCGCTTTCTGCTTTTCGAGCACGTGCCCTCTGCGCTCCGAGTGTCGTTGGTCGCCCCGCTCGCGTAAGCACTGAAGAGGGTTTCTCCGGGCGCAACCACGTCAGGCTTTCGGCGGCCGTCGGTCGTCGGCCCATTACTCGTAAAGTCAGGCAAGTTATTCTCACAATCTGAGAAAGGACACGTAGTCCCCGCGCGAGAAAACGATCTAGATGTACTAAAAGAAGCCCCGACGCTGATGCAGTTCTTTGCAGTGGAAGGAGCAGAGATACTACCCTGGGAGGAATACCCGTAGTTGCCAACAGCAAAAATTATGACAAACTCCAAATGGTTGAACAAATAAGAGTCCACCTCCATTGAGTGTGTAGTGTAAGCATTCACATCAGTGCCCCACGCATTGGCGTGAATGCTTGCATTGATAGGGTCGTTCTGAACGAGGTCGAAGACCCAACCGAGTTCCTCGGGACCGTACATGACGTTGCTGGGGTCACCCATGTCAAAGAGAGCTAGCTTTGCGTCATAAGCTATTCCCTTATCCAACGCCGCCGCGCCATGCTCTGGTGATATTGCACTCAGGTCTTCCGGGAGTCCCGCGATGGTACCTGCCACGTGGGTGCCATGTCCGCCCTCAATGTCGTAAACATCAACGAACGCAGCGTACTGGACCACCTTGCGATGTTCAGTAATAGCGACAGAATAGCCTTCCTCCATGTGCGTCCAGTACAGACTATTGTACTCCGAGTCGCGAAAGAAACAGTGGTCAATATCTAGCCCAGTGTCTCCAAAACCTACTGTTTCTCCCTTCCCAGTGATACCTTTCTTCCAAAAAGGGCTCATGTCATCCGTTAGTTCGACCGTGGTCAGGTCTGTGATGCCGGCATGAGTCATCATGGCAGCGTCCAGGTTGAAGGTGGAGATTTCTAGCGATGGCTCCACAAACAATACTTCGCTCGAGTTCGTCAGAAGCTCGAACTCATCATTTAACGAATCTGTTTCAATATAGATGGCCTTCTTCTCAGATAAAGACCCTAACGCTGCCGTCTTCGCCGTGGCGAGGTCTCTCCTTAGGCGTATTCTCACGCTCGGCTCAAACCCGGCCAAGGCTCTCCTTCTGCCATGCTCCTGTGTCAATTTAGCAGCAACCGTCTCCGCATCAATATCAGGGTGCTGCAGGAGCTGCACCTTCCGCGCGATCACTCTCTTTTGCGCCATAGCATTCTTCTTCTCCACCGCCTCCAGCAGCGGGCTGCGCCTCAGCTCTAGCGGATACGCAGCCACAAAGTCCACTCCCGGCAGCTTCTCCACTTGCTCCTTGCCGCCGAACGCGAACGCGAACCTGGTCCCGTTGCAGTACAGCCTCTCGTCCGTGCACGCCCTCTCGACCGCGCACGCGCCCTCAAACTCCGCGGGGTCCGCCACGCGCGCCAGGAACGCGCCCACGCCGCCCTCCACCGCGTACCTGAGCTCCAGCGACTCGGACGCCTCGCGCAGCGCCGCCGCGTCCGAGAACCGTTCCCGGAACACGAGCCCCGCGCCCTCGCACTGCGCGCGGTCCCGGTGGAACGCCGCACCGCCAGCCAGTGCGCCCGCGTCGCTCTCGCACCAGCTCATCGTGATCAGGCACTCCTGCAGCACGGGGAACACCGCCGCCCACGCAGATGCAGACGCAGATGCAGACGCAGATGCAGATGCGGATGCAGCATCCGCCACCGACACCCGCGCCAACGCCAGCGCCAACGCGCAGAGAGCCAGCGAGAAGGCGTGCGCGCGGACGGCCATGGTCATTATTATGATCATGCGTACGCGTGCGAAGATGTGCGCCGCACTCCGCCCTGCTGTGGGGCTGTGGGGTACGCGGCACTCTCTCTCCTCTCTCTCTCTCTCTCTCTCTTTTTCTTTCCTTCTCTCTCTCTGCGTCTTCCTTTGGCCACGCGTGCAGGGCCCTCACAAGTCTCCCCTACCTCCTCCCGCTGGGGTTATAGTAAATGATATTGAGCGACTATGCTCCGGAGGATGAGCAGAATTCGCGGCACTAGCGTATAATTATTGGTGCGTAGGGGTGCGGAGTTTCGCTCTTTACAGTAATGAGCTGATACAGAGAGTCGTAAGAGGTGTAGCACAGGTTCACTATGAGTGAATTAGTTGGATTGTGAAGGTTGCGCATTTGTGTTGCGGTAGAGGGGGAGGTATCGGACCGCGTAAGAGCTCAGTAGATAATTGTGTGAGAGCTCGTGACTTTCGGACCAGGTTGTTCTCTAGCCTATGGCTGATCAGTGAGTAAAATACACAAACAGGCGTAGGGTTCGTATATTCGGGCGGTAGGACGCCAGGAGCGAGGAACAGTCCGTCAAAAACATAAGCGGAGACTGGCTTTCCAAAATCTCACTGATCACAGCAAATCACAGCGAGTCGTGGGTAAGCTTTGACCTATCTCTGGCTACTCGCCCCTCACCATACCGCGACTCCAGCGATTACTATAAGTGCTGTCGATCGACATCGTAACGAAATTCCCATGAGCGCCGTAGCGCCAGAAAGTACTGGCTCACCCAATAGCAAAAGCGACTAGGACCTCCTTATCCGATCGTTTTGTTGAACTGGGGGTGGTGTGCACCCGCCGCGCGCCCTTTTCTGGCTTGCAGTGCTACGGTAAGAGCGTAGAAGGCCAGCAGTAAGCCCTGTCCAGTGTCCCTCTAGTCTAGATAGTAGATGGGGTTAGGAGTTGTGAATGGTCAATCCAACACAACACTTGCTTGTTTTGAGTTACATCTCGTTCTTGGGCAGTGTATAAGTTTAGTATGTAGGTCGTATCGTAGCTGGGAGCGCAGCGCCGTTCCCTCCTTGCACTCCATTCCCAGCATCCACCCCACCTCTCCACCATCTCTTTCCCAATCATCCCCAATCTTCCCATCACATGAATCGCACATGAACAAGCCGCGCACTGGGTTCTCCCCGCGAGAACCCGCAGCAGAACAGACTGAAGTTCCGGTTCCTGAGCCGAGAACCCGGAACCCGGAACCGGGCGGCTAACAACGACGTCAGCCGGATCCATGCACCACGCAACAGGGATTTGGCTGATTGTGTATTGTGTCTGTCTTTGCTTTTGTTTCTTTTGTTTCTCTCTCTCTCTCTCTCTCTCTCTCTCTCTTCTGCACCCCGCGACAGCGAGACAGGAGCAGCGACTGAGTGCGTGCGTACGTGCGTGCGCGGTGTAAGGTAAGTGTGGGGTACGCGACGGGGACCTGCGTGTTGGGTGGGTGGGTGGGTGGTCGGGTGAGGCGGTGTTGGTGTTGGTGTCGGTTGCAGCCTGTCGGGCGGCGGCGGTCGGTCGGCCTTGACGGGCACAGGCGGGACAGCCTGCTGGCTGACTGGCTGACTGGCTGACTGGGACACTGGGACGCGCGGAGTGGCCAGCTGTGGGGAGGAGTGGCCAGCTGTGGGGAAGTGTCCCCGCGAAGTGTAGAGTCGGGTGGGACAGGTGAAGAAGGCGGGGAAGATCGCGCGCGCTGACGGAAGTGGTGACGGTGGTCTGCCACGCTCTGTGTGTGTGTGTGTTTGTGTTTGTGTTTTGTATTGTATTGTATTGTTTTTTGGTTGCGGAAAGCAAGAGGAGCGAGGAGCGGAGCAAGATGCTGAGCGCCAGGTGGGGGATGAGCGCCGCCAGGGCCGGATGGGCCGGAGCCTTTGTGGCGAGGATCGGCGCGCGGAGGATGATGGGGACTCTGCCGCAAGGCGCGACGGTGCTGCCGATGCCGGCGCTGAGCCCGACGATGGAGATGGGCAGCATCGCTGGATGGCACATCAAGGAGCTTGATGAAGTCGGCGCTGGCACGGTCCTGTGTGAAGTGGAGACGGACAAGGCCACTGTGGACTACGAGGCCGTGGAGGACGGAGTCTTGGCAAAGATCTTGCGCGGAGATGGGTCCAAGGACCTCAAGGTGGGAACCCCTATTGCTGTCTTGGCTGATGACGCAGACATTGCGGCCAAGGTGAAAGAGATGGACCTGTCCTTTTTGATGGAAGAGGGTGGTGGTGCTTCCGCCCAGTCGTCGGAGAAGAAAGCTGAATCGGAGTCGAAGACTGCACAACCGGAGCAAAGCGAGTCGTCCACCAAAGCCTCGTCTGGCAATGTAGTCGCTTCCCCTGCTGCATCCATTCTCCTCGCAACGCACGGGGTTGACTTTCGTTCTGTTGAGCCAACGCAGCAATTCCCATCGGGCAAGACCCGCATCGTCACCAAGGGAGATGCCCTGAAGGCAGTGCGGGGCAAATCAAAGGTTCCAATCCCTGCTCCACACGCTCATGCAGAGGAGCATGCTTCGCCAAAACAAACCGTGTCACCATCAGCCAGTTCCTCTGCGCCGTCAGCTTCGCAGAGCAGCTCTTCGGGGGAAATTCAAAATACCATCACGGAGGCACAAGGCGAATTCGAGGATGTGCCTCTTTCTTCCATGCGCAAGATTATCGCTACCCGATTGACAGAGGCAAAGCAGTCCAGGCCGCACTTTTATGCGACTATGGAATGCGAGATCGATAACATTCTTGCCATGCGCTCCCAGCTCAAGAAAGCCCTCGGCGCTGCTCCATCGATTAATGATGTCATCGTCCGCGCGGCAGCCTTGAGTCTCAGGGACGTTCCCCGAGTCAACTGCAGACTTGGCGATAACGGAGAGGTAATTCAAAATCCGACCATTGACGTAGCCGTGGCCGTGGCCACCCCCACCGGCCTCATCACTCCTATCGTCAAAAACACGGACCAGAAAGGCGTGATGCAGATATCTACAGACATGAAAGACCTTGCAGGCCGCGCCAAGGCAAACAAGCTCAAGCTCGATGAGTTTCAAGGCGGTTCATTCGCCGTGTCAAACTTGGGCATGCTTGGCATCTCCGATTTTACTGCTGTGATCAGTCCACCTCAATCGGCCATTCTTGCTGTAGGCGGCGGCAGAAAGGAATTCAACTGCGACGACGAAAACAACTTGCGCCCAGTCAACGTGATCACCGTTCAGATTTCATGCGACCGCCGGGTCATTGACGATGTGACCGCCGGTCAGTTTTTGCAGTGCTTTAAGGCTTACATGGAGGAGCCAATCTTGATGAACCTCTAGAGGTGTTAAAAAACTTGATTTGCTTGCCCCATTTCCGTCGCATACGCTAGCGTAACCTCTTCCTGACTGTGAGTCCGAATCGATTTCACAGTCAAGCGGTGCCTTTTCTGTTCGACAGCTCAGAAGCGTGAGAGACTGTGCGAAGCGACCACTTCAGGTGATTTGAAGAATTTGTCAGAGACGTAATATTGATTTGATGTTTCGAATAGGAAGAGTTGTTGTTATTGTTGTAATGGTTGCTAATTCCAAAACAGCCCAGTCGATCAAAGCACAATCATGATCATAGCAAGAGTTCTTGTTATTGTAGTTGTTGATGATGATGATGATGATGATGATGATGATGATGATCCCAAAATAGCCCAGTCGAACAAAGCACCATCGAGATCATTTGAATGCAGCAAAGAATGCGGATCGGAAAGAAGACTAACAAGGATACATGAACGAAATACACTCCTCTTTCTTTTCTTCCAGGTATACATATGCCTCGTATGATTTCAACTCAGCCGACAGGCGAACTAGATCTAGAGCTATTTCTTTTTACGCTTTCCTTTTCCCATTCCGAACATTGAGCTGCTCTTACCTTGGAGCTTGTCCACGTCGTACTGATCACGGATCGGCTCTTGAGAACTACCCACTTGCGCACGAGCTTTTTGCAGAACGGAGTAGAATTTTCGGAGTAGCTGCCAACCTGCCTCTACATCTTTGAAGCTCTTGTCGGCACTGGTTTGCGAGGAGAGTGCCTCGTATGCAGCAGAAAACTTATCTAGTGTGTCCTCGATATCTTTCGCAAGTTGCACGCGATATTCCATAAGGCGCTGCCTTGTTGAGGGATCCTCTACATGACTGATCAAGTCGCGATCGGAAAGCTTCATCTGTAGATCGGATACATTTGGCGCGATGGTGTCTTTCATAGGAGTCCACAAGTAAACCAGCTGCTTCCACTTGTCCTCCACCGCCGTACATTTGGCAGGCCTCCGGAACGCCTCTGGGCGAATAGGGGCCCATGTGAGGAAGCGGTTTTGCTGAAGAAGCTTAATCAGAACCGCAGCATTCAAGTCTGGCTTTGGATCTACTAGGTTGCTCATTGCTTCAAAGAGCTCCATGACCGTGTTTTGGCTACCAATAATGTTTTGCCCCAGCTGTGACGCGCATTGTTGCGCAAAGTCTTCGTAGGAAATAATATGATTGATGAACACCTTGTCGGAGACCGCATCCATTTCAGGAACCGGCTCCTCCTTGACCCGCTCCTGCAACGTTTTCCGGCGCATAATCTGCTCCGAGTGCCATCCTTGTAGGACAATCAGCAACACACAGTCCAAATCAACCGCGCCGTGAACAATATCCAGCCGCTCTAAACGGGTCATGCATTCCTCAAGAACCTTTGCGCTCGCGCCATACCCGCACAACTGGAGCCCCTTCCCTCCGCTCGGGTTCGCCGTTGCCTCTTGAAAGACCGCTTTGACACCTGCGATTGCCGCTTCGACAGGGATTCGTGAGGGCTGGCCAACAGGAAAGAGTGGGCGCGCTTCCACTTCATCCTTGCCCTTATCTTTGTAGACAAGACCGAGGAAGATGCTCAGCGCTGCCACATAGGTGTCGACTGCCTCAGGGGCCTCCAACGCTTTGGGTAGCAATCTCTGCAGGGGCCCTGCACTCCAATCGTGGTGCTCGCCGTATCCAATTTCATTTTCAATGTCAAGCGTTCCAAATTCCTCTTCTATAGATGGATCCAGAGCGGACTTTCGCTTTGGTGGAAATAGCGTGGAGGCGCGGACACCAGTGAACCTCGCGAAAATGCGGATGCGTGGATGCTCACCTGCATAGTGGTGAACGTTCACAAAAAAGTCAAAAATCGCCCTCTCTGCAACGCTTCGAACCCCCACGAGATTTACAAAAGTCTTGTGAATTGCCTCTTCGAGGCCCATGCGCCTAGCACGGAGTAACATGAGCTTTCCACTCTCACTGCCTGCAATACTGGCAGCAAGCTCCGTATCTGCCTGCATCTTGTATCGATAAACCTCTTCAATGCTCAACAAGACCCATTCCATCGGCCTGAGCGGAAGCCGCTCCAGACGACGCTTTACAGTCTCTTTCGTCGCATCGATAGCATTGCCGCTCAGCGACTCGTTCTCATCATCCTCATCTTTCTTTTCAAGTTCGTTTGCAGGTAGGATCAATCCCGGCTCAAAGCAAACGCTCATGTGTTTTCGCATTCTGAGAGGAATGCCCGGGGCAAGCTCCTGTTTCTTGCGCCATTTTTGCTGAATGAGCGCAGCAGAGTTCTTCAGCTGAAGAGCTTGCATCCTCTCCTCGCGCTCATCCTGCGCAAAGTCGCGAAGTATTGTCCCCAGCGACTCGAGCTCCTTTTTGGCGTTGATTACCGTCAACTCCCCTGAGGAATCCTGCTCTCCGTACAATTCTCGCTTTCCAATTCGCTCGCCAATGAGAAAATACAGCAGTCGCCTAACCGCGCACAATGCTCGGCGACCGTCCAATTGCACGCCACCCATCTCGAGCTCCACGTCAACATCTTGCAGAAGCCTTTTGAGTTGCCGCTTGGCACTTGGTTCAACGCTTTCCAGGAACAGACGGATGAGCGGACGAAGCAGAGCCATTTGCTGCCTAACTAGTGTTCCGATCTGCACGCATTGAGCCGGGGTGAGATTGTTGGGTGCCTCTGTTCCGTAGTGTGGGGGGAGGCGCAGACAGTCGATGAAAAACTGAGACCGATTAGCTGCTTTGGTAAAAGAATCCAAGGTCACCTTGCCATTTCCGAGCTCAAAGGCAAGCCGGTAAAGCGCCACAGCTTCTGCCGGGCCAGCTCGTTTGTTTAAGGATGTGACGATCGTCAGCAACTGACCAAGGTCAACTGACTTATTGTAGGCTTGCTCATCTGCGCCAGACGACGCACATCCGAACATGAGACGCAGTGCTGCGCGTCGGTGGGCTTGCTCATCTCGATATTCCTGCAAGAGCACTCGGAGGCAAACGTTAATATCAATTATTCGCTGACCAGTCGTTGGAGTGATGCGCACTTCTTCTTGCACCGCGTTTTCTACCAGCGTCTTCACTGCTCGCTTGCAATCATCTTCCGAGGCGCGCGCCATGACTCGCTCAACTGCTGACACAGCATGCTTAATCTCCACAAACACAAAGTCGTCAATTGGCTGAGGCTCCTCAAGACCCATCGCCTCTTCTTCTTGCTGCATTGCATCATAATCACACGCAGTAGTATTCGCCCCCCATTTGAGATCTGCGTGCCGCTCGTTCGCAACAGCCTCCAGAATTGTCAAGCAATGCAGGTAAAATGCAAAGTCGTCCTCACCGAATTTCTCGTCCAAGAAAGTGTAAAAGACGCGGGCCTCAGGAAGCTCCGAAAAGAGCTTCTTGATGCCATAATAGAGCGCCCACCTGTTTTCGTCGGCTTGCGCTTTTGCCATGAGCACGGCCTCGTCACCTTCCTGCTGCTTGAGCTCCTCTAGTCGCTCTGGGCGTGCTGAGAACCACATGTAAACAAATTCTGGGAACCGGAGCCTTGGCTTTCCGACCCGGTCGGCAGAAAAGTCTGCAGAGCGCTTCGCGCGAATAATACACCGCATGCAGCGAATTACCCACGATCTCGATCTGTCAGGCCGATAGCCCATGAGATTTGGGAGGAGCATGCGGTACCCTTCGCACGCAAGGCGTTTCTTCGAGTCTGCGAACCGCTCATCGATGTTGCCCGCTCTATCCAAGGCCACGTTGCACCTGGGGCACAAAAATGTCTTTGCCGTGCTCGGTGGGTCCATACCATCACGAATCTCGTTTGCTGCACATTCTTCAAAATTTATGTTTTGATAGGTCTCATCAACCTGAACGGTGTCTGTTGCCTTTAGAATCTTTTTGCCAACGATATACTTGTCGTTTGCTGGGTTTTTGCTGGATTTCGCCTTCTTTTTCTTCTTCTTCTTGCCCCCTGCAGACGACTTGCCCTTCTTTTTCCCAGAAGGACTCTTTTTGCCACCTTTCTTCACGACCTTCTTCTTCTTCTTTTTCTTGGATGACGAAGGGCTGGTTGGAGAAGCCGGTGAAGCAGCGCCTTCTTCCTCCGTGTGAGCATGATCCTCATGATCAGCAGCATCCGCTTCCTCTTCGCCGGCCTCTTCCTCCTCTTCTTCATCATCGTCTTCCTCATCTTCGCTACTGCTCTCTTCCTCAGAAGACGAGTCATAATTTGCGTTGGACGCTCGCTTCGTGCCGGTGTCGCCTTCACCTTTTCCTAGCTCTTCCATGCTGAGCAGCTTGCTTTGCTGCTGCATAAGGTTCTCCATGAGCCCCTCCCTCTTCTCAAGCTCTGCTTCCAAAGATGCCACCCGGCCTCGAAGCTCTGCAATAGTGTCCTCCTGGAGCTCTACCGTCTTGTTCAATTCGTCGCGGATCGTCACGAGCGGCCGTAAGACTTCCAGCTCCGCATGCGCCTTCTTTACTTTCTGTTCCAACAACGTACACGCTTCCGAGAGGTCCATCGTACGCAGCACATCGCCTTCATCGCGCATCTTTCTGTAAACAGCATTGAGGGATGCCAACGTCTCCGACATCCTCTTTTGCGCACCTTCAGCCACGGAGACTTTCTTTTCGTACTCGGCAAACTTCTCCTCTGCGGCTAGCCGGCTTTGTTCCATTGCTGCTTTGTGCTGTTTGTCGAGATCGTCCCGTATCGTAAACTGCTGCTGACTCAGCTCCACAGCCTTTCGCTTATAAAACATCATTCTCCTGCCCATTTCACTGAGGTCATGAGTGCACATGGAGTTGGCGGTGCAGAGCAGCGCAAAGCAGGTCGCCAGCTGATTCCTAATCTTGCCGAGAAGTTTGCCCTGCTCCAAGCAAGAAACCATCACCTGGCCTTGCAATTCGCCAAAGATAAGGTCCGACCACTTTTGCTCGTACAGCGCGGCGGCCATCGTGGACTGCAGCTCGAGATTTCTCTGGCTTACCTCCGTTCCGGAGCGCAGACTGAGCTGATTTCTCTCTTCCTCCTCTAACCCTTTCCTGGTCTGCTCCACACTCTCCGCGCCTTGTGCGCCCTTGATATCGTCGGCGCCGTCCAGAGCGCTTACGGGTAATAACAGCTGCCTGACTGCCTCCTTGGTCGCCACAATATCCTGCTCCATCCTGCTCTCCGGCATCAACCCGCTGCCGGGCTTCCTAGTCTGCCGTATCTCGCGCTGGGAAGCGTGCATGGCCTTCTCGAACTGCTTTTGCAGCTGCAGGGTGTCCTTGCGCGACACCGGCTTCTCCAGCGACGAGTCCACCTTGCCCACCTGCTGCCACGTGTTGTCCTTCGTCAGCATTGAGTACTGCCCCTCCCTTTCCCCGCGCGATCTCGCCCCTGCCGCCGCCTCCTTCTTCCTGCGCCGCACGCCGTCCTTCTCCTTCTCCTTCTCCTTCTCTTCTTCGCGCTCCTCATCGCCGTTCTCTGCCGCATCTGAAGCACCCACTTGCGCAGGTTCGCCTGCCTTGCTCAAGGCTCCTTCCGACACGCTGTGGAACAGTCCGCTGTTCCCGTTGTTCCCTGCCGCGCCCTGCCAGCTGTCCCCGCCTAGCCGCGCTAGCTTCACCCTACCGGCGGGCGCGGACGCGCCGCCTCTCGCGTCGCGCTTCTCCAGCAGACCCAGCCGCTGACGCAGCTCCTTGCGCTGCTTGGCCAGCTCCTTCTCCATCGCACCACGCACCACGCACCACGCACCACGGCGGAACTCGCAGAACGGCCCCGTATGCCGCGCACCCTCCCGGCCTATCTGCCACTAGCGACGCCCCACACTTGCCGCAGGGCGGGGGATCACGTCGCAGTGCAAGTGGGTTGTGGGTTGGGGTGGAGAACCCGCCCGCGTCGCGCCGGAGAACCCGGACCAGCCTGGAGAACCCAACGCTGCCGCCTCCTGCTGACGCGTAACGTATGCTACTGCTTATAGTCGACTAGCGATGGACTACCGCGCCTGGCACGCCCACGCGCGCTGAGGATGCTCGTCGCGAGACTCCGCTGCGTCTAGGAGAGAGTAGTGCGCGCTAAGGGTCGAAAACGTTCTTTCCAGCTTTGACGAGAGCCGTTGGCAGGAACAAAGAGCTGTTCCCTCCAGTTATCCATAGAGCAGGGCGTAGAGTCCTAGAGTGGAGAAAGGACTGAGAGAGGGCTTGGCTGAGGAATAGAAGAATGTCTAGCTAGTTTGATAGGGAGAGTGTGGCAATGTTAGAGACTAGGCGAGGATCGGCGGTGCCTGCAAGGCTTCTCGACGTTGTACTTTTTTGGTTTTTCTCAGAGTTCAGGAGATAACATAGCGGGGAAAAAGAGAAAAAAAGGCGAAGAGAGTTGTTTTTATACAGAGGGGCTTGGTGGAGCAGGAGCCGCGCTAGGCTTTTTGAGCAGGATAGCCTGCTGATACGAAGGGTTGATGGGGAGCTGTGTGGGCGGGATGTGCTTGTAGTTGGATCCGCCACCAGAGGACTCGTCGTGAAGTGAATAGGTTTTGTCGGCGTCAAAGCCGGACAAGTCGCCGCAAGCAACAAATGGGACAATTACCCGGTTCACGCCCAATATCTGATCCTTCTCATCTGCTTCTGAAGCGCCAGCCTCATCTGCATAGCTGGGCAATAACATCGGTGCGTTCATCGTAGGAACGTACCCGATCGGAGGGCAATAGTCTTGGCATACGACAAATGCCTCCATGCTCGAATTTCTACTACTACGGGGTTTGGCGATGGTCACACGGTTGAAGAATTGACGAAGCTGAGTGTACAAAAGTGTTACATCTTTTCCGCGAAACATCTTTGCACAGAAGCTTCCCCCAGGCTTAAGCACAAAGGTTGCAATATTCAGCCCTGCAAGGACTAGCTGCGACTGCAAGTATACATCCAAATCATGCAAGCCAGTGACATCAGGAGCTCCATCGGACACAACAATGTCGGCCTTGTTTCCAGAAAAGTACGAAATGATCTCCTTCGCGGTCTTTTCTGCCGTTATATCCCCTACGAGCTGAACTACACCGGGAATCGGTGCCATTTGCTGCAAATCCACCGCAACTACTCTGGTCTCGCTCGATTTGTCCTCGTCGTCTCGCCATAGCTTTCTGCTCAAGACTTGGCTCCAACTCCCTGGAGCTGCGCACAAATCTACAGCTCTAGTGACGCCTTCAAACAAGTTGAACTCTTCATCAACTTGGATCAGCTTGAAAGCAGACCTTGCCCTGAAACCAAGCTCCTTTGCCCGCCGATAGTAAATATCGCGCCTGTCTTTTGACTTGCCCATTGCTCTACTGGCGTCAACGCCACTTGGTCTATACTGCTCTCAAACCGTGCAGCCAAAGAGCGCCTAATTCAGGCCTCAGAGCGATCCTCTCAATCTCACGATCTATCTGTTTCCCTCTCTCTTTCTCTCTTTTTCTCTCTCTCTCTCTCTGTCCTTGTGCTTGCCCTGCGACCATGTCCTCTCTCAAAATGGTGGCCACCAAACGCTAGATATTTCCTCGTATCCGCCTCGCGTATTTTAATAACCAAATAACTTCCAATATATAGAACAGCACGAACAAATTATTGTTCTCCACGATTTTCTCTCACACAAGTTGGAGAAAACCTATCCGTTGGTGATCTCAGCTCGCAAGTCGGAGTCCGAGTCAAAATATCGAGCTGCAAGTCACAGTCAGGCTAGTTTTCAAAATTCAACAATAATGTACAGACTGTGAGCACCGCACTCTCCTATTCAGCAAATGGAAAGACAGATTCTAGGGTGCGAAAACCCAATCTCGCGATTTTTCACAGACAAGAATGCAAGAGCGAGCACAAGAGCAGGGACGGAAGAGCACGCCGTTGGAGAGAAAAGGAGAACAAGAGAATAAGAATGCAAGTGGGTATGTAACCAAAGCCAAGCGCAGTCTTGAATGCAGAAATGCGAAACAGAGAGCCTAAGCTATGCTCAAGCCCTTTGCTATTGGGAAGCGCACTATAGCGCACTGCGAACACGGGAATCGGTTTGGAGTGGAACATTGAACTTGTCATGGATATGAGTAGAGCTTTTCGCCATAGGGCCATCCTTCAAATTGCGGTGAGATAGCTCGACTGCCAATACTTGAAAACTCATAGAACGAACTGAGCCGGGCAACGCGGTCAACCAGCGCGCATGCGCGCCCGTACGCCTGGGGCAGCAAAATGTCGTGCGAGTTTGGCTGCGCCGCAGGCATCTGCAACGTCTCCGCACAGGTCCCGCACTGTATATGCCACAGAGGGTGGATGCAAACTCGGAGTCTGGAATGGGAAGGCGTTCAATTTGAGTCAAGCTCGTGTTTGATACACGAGGCTTTGTTGACCGGTCTCCTGTACACGTGCTTGGTGTTCGGAAGCCTGAGCGGCTTCCTCGCACTTTGTCAAATTGTATTTAGCATATTTCTGAAGCGCCTCTCAAGGCAGTTTGCGATCGGTCTGTCGCTCGTCGCTGGGTGCGCCATCTCGGCTGCACTGTACGCTGGTCGAGTCCTGAGCGTTGGGCTTGATGAGCCCATGCTTGGGACAGATGTTGCTGCGTCACTAGCCGGGGGCATTGGCTTGTTTTGCGCTTTCGTATCTGGAGACATGACCTTGGAAAAGAAGATAAGCTACCTGAATCGAGTTCTTCGCGATACACCCGACATTAAAATTGCCAACTACCGTCCGCGGACCATAAGAACAGTGCTGCGCTTTTTATATTTGGGGGCTGTTCTTGATACGGCAATGGTCATGAGTACCCCCTTCCTCAACAGCGGTCGGATCCAATTTTTACGGGCTTCATTTGGTCTCTCGGCAGCTTTATCAGTGTTGCATATAATATTGATCCGTACAACCATGTCTCCGATTCTGGGTCACCTGCGGATGATGTTACAACTTAAAAACAGCAACAGTTCCGGATCAACGCACCTGAGAGTTTTGCGGGCGGCAAAGGCGATCAACGTCACAGGGAATCTGCTAATTTTTTCGCTGCACATCCCGACAATCATCACGGATGCTTTGGCCGCGACAACCCACTTTGTCTACCGGTTTTACAACTATTATGCCCCTTTGCGGGCTGTCTTGACCTGCGTGTCCATTCTGGTGTCGTTGTACTTTAGCTTTCGGCGCTCTCGTTATCACAGACGGAAGGCTCGACGAAGTTCCACGAGACAGACGAACGCGTCGAATCCCGGCTCACGAGTGAGTGTCCTCCGCTCACAATCAGCGGCAATTACACCACAAAATGCAAATGCGAAATAATCTGGTCTATTCCAATCTGTAATCTTATCTCAAGTTAAAAGGGAGAAACGATAGTTTTCAGTTTCAGTTTCAATTTCTTTCTTTCTTTCTCTCTTAAACTACCCAACCGTCCGACAAGTTGAGCGACAAGCCCTCAAGGACGCACACAAATGAGATTAGCACTAACTTGGAAGAATTAATACACTGACAAATTCCGCGTCTCGGCTACCCGTCTCGCAAAACGTGTGCATGCAAATGCTGGAAACTCGCGAGCGTAGTTAACTTCCTCTACTTCTTCCACGTGGCTGTCGCTGGACTCTGTGGCCTCCTGCTCACTCAGTTTATCGTATAGATCCTTGTTCTCCACTTCATCAGACAACATCTCGGCCAAAACTTCAGGCTCGATCGTACGTTCCACGCCTCTATTTCTGAAAAACTTTGTAACATTCTTACAATCCATCAGCAAAAAGTCTTTCACTTTTGGATGGTCGAACATCACAGCCTGGCCCATGTCGATTAAATAGCAGTTGCCCTTCATGTACAAGAGATTGTATTCGCTCAAATCGCTGTGAACAAGATTGCATCGCGTAACCAACGCATGCATCATAAACAGCACTTGAAGGTAGCACTTTGTCAACCTCTTGGATGAAATATCCGCGTCTTTGAGACGCGGTGCTGCCCAACCGTTCTCGCCAATGAACTCCATCACCAAGACGGTGTTAAACAGTCTGACAGGATACGGGCACGGGAGACCGGCTTTTCGGGCCCGAGACAAGTTTCTGATCTCTTTCTCAGCCCAAATTGCAACCACCTTTCGAGGGTTCTGACGAGAAAGTCGCTCGATATCAGCGAACCTGTGGTCTCCGCGAACGTAATCTAGCCGATTTTTGAATTCGCTTAAAGTGGTTTTGAACACTTTAATTGCGAAATCGGTCAACACAACGTGTTCGTCACTCTGCACCCACGTGCGAAGCTCGGGCCGAGCAGGATCCACCCATGCCTTCTTCACTTCCTTTTCAAGCGGAACGTCAATAGCTTCAGCGCCTTCCTCTTCGCTTCCTGCTTCCTCTTCGTTTACGACAAGATCGCGTTCTTCTAAACTGTCAAAGTGACCAGTGGCATGATACACAACAGCCTCCTTCCCGGTCCGCACGATTCCATTCACAGCGTCAAGCAGCCCGAGGTTGACCATTTTCTGAAGAGTGAGCCGGTTCCTTTGATCGAGACCTTTAGCATGCGTTTGAATACTCTCCCGCTCCACCGTAGCGCTCAAGCCCTTAACCGTACCCTGTTGCTTCTTCATATTGTGTTTGAGAGAATTGTACACGTTATTGGCAATCTTGTGCTTCCCCGAGACAAAGTCACCAGCCTTTGCTTGCTCGCCAAGCCTTTCCCAATTCTTCCTACCGTTGACTTCCGGATCGTGCTTGGTAATAATTTCCTCATCCCCGCCTTGCCCTTTAAGCCCCTTATTTCTTAATGGCCATGGAGGGAGTTTGGGTCCTTTTGGTTTAATGGCTGCTTTCAAAGCGGTTGACACGGAAAGCGTATCCTCGTAGACTTCATCTGCATCGTCTGCAGAGTACAACCTTGGCTCGCTCTGCTGCACAAAAGAAAGCTGACTTGGAGATTGAAATCGAGTCTTCAGAAACACCTTTCCTGCCAGATTCCCTCGCTCCGAACGGGTAAAGTCGTCCAAAGCAGCCTGCTCCTCTTCCTGCAACTGCAACGCCAAAGCGAAATCGCTCTCGTCAGTGCTTGAAGAATTCTGTTGAGTCATGGTTGATTCATCGCCAGTTCCATCGTTCATTGAGAGCTTGATCGCCAGAGCCAAGTCCAGCTCCTCCTGGCTCATTAAAGCAGAGCTGACATTGCTGTTATCACTCTCCGCTGCGCTCTTCGGCACTGACTCGCCGTCAACTCCTTCGTAATGCTCGGCCAGCTGCTCGCTCATGATCGCGCCGAGACCCATCTTCACCGGCGCCGAGGCCACTGTGCCCGTTCCCCAAACCATCGTGCTTACAACCTTCCCTTCCAGACTGCGAGTACTTTTGCACCCGGCTTGCGCTCACCTTTGCCGCGAGAGGCCCTTTGCGCTTTACAAGCGGAGGACGCCTTAATTTCGGTCTGCCGCGCACTCGATCAGCGCACTTGGGAGGCTCACAGAGCTCTGCCAGGGGGTCAACTTGCCGAGTTGTCGAGTTGTCGGGGGTTGCTCGGAGGGAGAGAGTTCCATTCCAGCAACTCGCTGCTCTTGTCAGGTGTAGTGTAGTACAAAGTTTTACCAATTTCGCTGGTGCGCCGTAGTATGCCGTCCTTCCATCCTTACCAGCGCCAGTCGGGCCCAGCTTTACTCTCCCTGATAGTCCTGATATGTCCTGTAGCTGAACTCGCACTCCCCACACCCCACGTTCTCGGACTGTTGCGTGCGCGAGCCATGCGAGCTTGTCTCTCGGTTGGGGGGCACACTCCCATCTTTCAGGATGCACAATCACTTCCGCAAGCCAGTTGCGCAGCTTGGAGATGTAAATTAGTCGGGTTCGAAAGCTTTAGAATGTTTTTGCATGAGACATGGAGACTTGCAGGAAGAATTCATCAAATTTACCGACGTGATTGCTGTTCAGTTCAGTTCCGGCAACGGCTCGCCAAGGTACTGATTGCGCTGCGAGTTACAAATGTCGTACGATGACTCAACACTCCCCATTGTTGAAGCCAAACTTTCACGGGCGGATTCCAGCCCGAAGAGTGCCACAGTACGTTTGTATGGTTCTGCCTGTGAATTCTAGATTCTGACGACTTTATAAGAGACTTGAGGTCCAAATCTTCTTGCGCTTGCGGCTGAAGTTGAAAGTGCACGGTCCGTCGGTTCACTGGAAGAGTGCGGAAAGATTTGTCAGATCCTCGTGGGTGCGCCCATTTCCTCTCACCATTGTGGCATTTTGAGGGCATCATCATTTCATTGTTAGAGGGTAGAGGAGCTTCCGTGCTCGGCTGCGAGCTCATCGTGTACCTTGTCGGGACAATTTTGCCATGTGTTGTTTTGTTCGCAATGTCGATGTCAAATTTCTAACAGTAAATCTCAAAAATTCAACAAACATTTTGGAAATCTACTATCATAGATTTCGTGAAGAGATCGAGCGGGCAGAGTTGGAATTTGCATTTTTTTCTCTGCAGAGAGCCTTCATCAAGAAGAATAATAAGAGAGTAAAGTACATGAACGATTGCCCTATTTACACAAGTACAAGAGTAATTACAAACGGTCATGCCCACCAAATCCCTCAGAATAGAAGAATTGTAGATATAAGTGCTTTTCTTCAGTGTACAATCAGAAGGAAGTCGACTGTGTTATCATCATCGGGAATCGATTGGCGGACCGTAAAACGATGAGGCAAAGGCCTTGATCACGCGTCAAAGTTCATTTTCTGGGACATCACAACAAAACTTTCAGTCAGCAAAAAAAACATCAAATGAAGACCACCCGCGGGTCACGGAGCTGCCCACGCAACATCATTCCTCCAATACTACCTAGCGATTGGTGATGATAAGTCTCTTCATGAATATTTCCATAGCCATATCTTGTTTTGTCATTGGAATGAGGCTTTCATGGCAAGCACAGCAACAGTTGTAGCAGAGCTCAGAAGTGCTTTCGTTACTCGTCACAGAATTCAGAGTGATCTATGCTTAATTTTGAAATGATCTTCCTCACAGCTCCCAGCTTCAACAAAACAGACAAACCCGCAAATACTCCACCCCGCCCAAGGCCAGCTCGATCAGTGTCGCAATGCAGCGCAAAGTGCTCAGTTCACTACTCAGATATAATAGACATCACAACCTTCAGAGTTTCACATGTGTTTTATAGTTCTCCTCACTGCACTCGGCCGTCCGCATTGCTCCCCTGCTCCGCTCTGTCCACCGCGGTCTCCTCCGACTCCTCGCCTTTCCTTTCATGTGCAACGTACCTGCCAAAAGCCAGCAATAAACCACGACCGAGGCCCCTCCAGCCCGTCGCGCATACGTCGGTCGCAGGCACTCACTACCGCGACACGACGTTAACTGTAGAGGCGCTCCATCGCCACCCTGCGTTTGGTGACTGACTGACTGACTGACTCACTGATTGGTGTTTGCCTCTCTCTCTCTCTCTCTCTCTGCATCCCTTTATCTCACTATCTCTCTATGTCTATGAGAGCTCATTCATCTCTCTCCTCCACTCCTTTTCACACCATCCATTTCCGTCTTACGGCTGGCCACCCAAAACGTTAGTGGATGTGCTAAGATAGATTTATTTACCTCTTAGTAACCATATCAAACATCAGCATCGTGCAGGGTTCGCCGTTTCCAAACTTTCTCATCCCTTCGGTGCGAAAACTTTTAGAAAACAGACCGGAAGACGTAGGCTTAATATCTATGCTTTTGCAATAACCATGTCAAACACCAGCATGTCAAACACCAGCATCGTGCAGGGTTTGCTGTTTCCAAACTTTCTCATCCCTTCGGTTCGAAAACTTTTTAGAAAACAGAGCAGAAGTCGTAGTATTATTATCTATACCTTTCCAATAGCCATCTCAAAACACCAGCATCGTGCAGGGTTCGCTGTTTCCAAACTTTCTCATCCCTTCGGTTCGAAAACTTTTTAGAAAACAGAGCGGAAGTCGTAGGCTTACTATATATGCTTTTGCAATAACCATGTCAAACACCAGCATCGTGCAGGGTTTGCTGTTTCCAAACTTTCTCATCCCTTCGGTTCGAAAACTTTTTAGAAAACAGACCGGAAGACGTTGGCTTAATATCTATGCTTTTACAATAGCCATGTCAAACACCAGCATCGTGCAGGGTTCGCCGTTTCCAAACTTTCTCATCCCTATGGTTCGAAAACTTTTTTCAGAATTCAGTATGCAGGGTTTGCCGTTTCCAAACCAAGTGGACGCAACTGGGATCAATTGGGACTTGGAACCCAGTCCCCGTGCGAGCCGAGTTGCTGATAAATTGACAGTGAATACACTGGAGCGGCAGAGGAATGCATCTGGACGACGGACTGGCGCGCAGCTCGGAGATTCCGACGTCCGCAGAGAACGCGCACTCTGGAGAGACGCATCTGGGCGACGGAACGGCGCGCAGCTCAGAGACACCGTTGTACGCAGAGAACGTGCGCTCTGGAGAGAATGATTTGGAGGCAGAGACGGGAAAGCCGTGGTATCGAAGCGCGATGGAGTGGGTGGACTGGGTCTTCGTTCAAGCGCCAGTTCAAAAGCAGGGCCGCGAGTACGAACGAGCATTCCCTTTAGAACACAGGTACTGGACGAGCAAAGAGAGTCAAGATCCTTTGTGGGCGATAGAGCCTGACAAATGGCAACTGTGGACTGGCGGAGCGTCGCTCTCACTTCGCGAGAGGAGGTCAGGATTGCTCTCGTTCTTGATCTACAGTCACTATCTCTTGATCGCCTTCACGTACTACGCCGTTGTATTCCAAGTCGTGTTTCGCGAGCTCGATAGCAAACTCGCGGAGATCGACTCGAGCGGGTCGCTGTCGAGCATCCTCTCCACCTTGATCCTGATAGCTGCCTTCCTCTTCGCAGGAATACTGTGCCTCCCTTGTTTTATCGTCAACAACGTTCGGGCGACGCCATTGGCTGGCGCACTCTCTCTAACATACTACTTGTTGGTACTTTGCTTCATTCCTATTTTCTCTCTTTGGCAGTTGGAGCTGGGGCAGTATATCGGGGGATATAAACTTGCCATCACAGTTATTTCTGCCATCTATTCGGTCTGCGTTCTTGTACTCGGAATCTACCACACTGGCATCAGCGTACTCCGTCCCCGTCATACTTTCTACGTGAATAGGCAACGGGCGTGCAGACTTTACACCAAGATACAACTTTGGCGCCTACTTGGTCAAGGCTCGCTGCGAGCTCAACTCTCGGCGCCAGCAGACTCGCTCCTCCGCACGAATGAGAAGTCCTTGCACAAAAATACCTGGGCTGTCAACACCCAGCCGACAGCACTGCAGTTGATTAGAAAGGCGTGGTTTCCAGCTACGCAAGTGCTCCAGGATTTAGACCCAATATTTGTTGCTCACGACTCGATTTTGGCGGCGATGAGTTTTGGAGTTGTGATGCTCGCGTTCATTGCTATACAGATACCATTCGTGGCAAACACCGCGTACGATAGCATTGGAAATCTTCTCGATGGGTTTCAACAAGTGAAGGATTCGCTACCCTCGAATGCCAACAGTAGCGCCGTAGCCGTTGGTGGAAACGTGTCCGAATTTGTAGCTGCAAACATCAAATTTTGGCAAGAGGTCCAGCTCCCGCTTTATCAATCCATCCTCATTGGCGGCTACATGGCACTTGCCTGGTCCGTTTCTTTCATACCTTCGTTGTGGGCGGGGTTCCGGCGAACCGCGCTGGAGCTGAGACTCGGAATTGCTGACCAACCCGGGCTGCTCTCGAAATTTAGAAGCGCCGAGATGGCTCCTTTCCGCTCGATGTTCTTGTTCGGTACCTACGTGTCCTGCGTTGGATACTTGTTCGTGCTCAGTTTTGTGGTGTTTTTTTGCATAGTGCTAATCTTTGCTTGGTAAGTTGTCACGAGAAGATCGATACATCACCGACTTTGTATTGACAGAAAGGAAATCCTCGTCATCGCAGGCCAGTGTTGCTGAGGGTAGTATGGGCACTCAATTGGCTCTGGCTTCCGTCGCTCGTTATGCTTGTCTTCAACATGATCGTGTACTCGTGCTGGTTCCAGAATCATTATCACACTTTGAATGCCTCCGAGACAGCGTCATCGTTAGATCTCACGCGGCCTCGTGAATGGACAGTAGTAGAGCTCGGGTTGACCGTGGCGTACTTGCCAGCGTTTCTTTTAAGCGCTCTAATGCGCTGCCTCTATGTTTTGCTTGTTGCGTTTCTGGGCATCATGCGCATTGACACTTCGTTACTTCCCGTTGGCGCTCACACTTTTGATTCTCCATATGTTGCCTATGCTGCGCTCAGTATCCGAACTTTTGCGGTCGATTCCCCGATCATGCTGACCGCCGTGGAGATGCTTCTATGCGTCAATGACAAAGGCAAGCCTGTGTCGCGCGCAAAGGCTCGTTGGTGGCTTGCTCTCACACTGATCAATTTCCCTACGCTCGCGCTTGAACGAAAGCACAGGCTTGTCGAGTCAAAACAAAGCACAGAACAAAGATATTCGGACGGCGAAAGAGAGAACGGCTTGACAGCGATCCATAGCAAAGGCCCTGAAGCGCTGTCAATGATCTAGAGGTATAAGCTCGCTCCGTCTCAAAATGGAGATCTAGAAAGATAGATCAGTAAATAAATATTGTACAGGTATTCGCAAGTGATATTCTCCAACGATGAAGAAAATTGCAGGAAGAGAGGAAGAGAGAGAGGGAATTACTCTCCGCTCATAGCTCACGCTTTTCACTTGGATTCGGGAATGTTGCGCCGGAACGACCGTCTCGCTGCAAGCCAAACGGCCAACGGAGTTGCGCACGCGATTGTGGCCATGAGTGAGAACCTTGTCCACTCCGTCATAAACCTACCCGTCAATTCTTCGAATCGCTCCTCCGAGATGACTTCGAGCTGCTGCCCAACTGCGCTCCCACGCCTCCTCTGTCCAGACTCCGCGTCATCGTACTGCACCTCCGCCGCAAGTCTCTCTGCCTCCACCCTAATGGCCTTCAGTGGCTTCAAAACCAACTCGGCGACGTAGGTCTCCCCGCTGCGCGTGTGCACACATACACGTCGAAGTCAGCAAGCCGGTCCTCCCACCAGCGAACAAGTTCAAAATCCAACCCCAAAAGGCCAAACCGAAACAAAGCACAACAGCAGGGAAATACTTCCACTTACGGCTCGAGGGTGCCTACCTCCCACGTCCGGCTTCCGGCCATCACCCGCACGTCCTGCCACTCGCCCAGCACCGTTCCGCGAACGTTGGTCGCCGCGGCGTCCCCCACGTTGATAGCCTTGACCGTTACCGTCAAATTCCTTCCCGCTGCGCCCAGCGCCAGTCCCGGCAGGCTGTCCGCTTCCACGCTCTGCTCCAGCGCCACGAACGCCCGTCCGCGCGCGCACTCCGCCGCCAGCGCCAACAAGAGCGCCACTATCCACCCCTTCATCCCCATCCACATACGCATCCACATTCGCATATGTTTCCGTGGTGTCCTCGCTGTCCTCAGCTCTGCCTTTAGCGCTAGCTAGAAACGATACTCACTGTCAGTACAGAAAAAGATAGTTTCAGCGCAGTTTTTCAACGAGATTGGTACTCGAGTACCTTCCCAGTGCTTGTGCCAAAATATGCTCCGCGTACCCCTCTTCTAGACGAAATTATAGCACATTCTACCAGTCAGAGAGGACCGCTACCTAAGTTTCCCGACGTAATCCTCTTTAGCAGTGGTTTAAAACTATTTACAAGATACGTAAGAGTCCCTGACCCGTTACAAGTGCGCTAAGGGACCGTCTATGGTTATTGGTAGCAGCCAATGGATAGGATATCTTACCGGATTTGGGTAGCTTGAGAACGACAGAGAGTGTCCGCGGCGAGTACCAACTAGTACGCGCTCAGACGTGTTCTTCCGCTAAGAGTACGCGTAGCGAAGTATCCTCGCGGAGTAGCGCTCGCAGGGAGGAGCCGGCGGCACTGTACTTTTGCTCTCCTCCTCCGATAGGCATCCCAGGCATCCCTCCCTCTTCGCTTCTCTTTCGTTGTGTTCTCTTCTTTACTTTCGTGTTTTCCTCTTCGCTCTCCCGTGCTGTGCCGTGCTGTGCTGTGCTGCGCTGTGAGCGGAAGGACTCCGGCAGGTGGGGACCAGAGGGTCGCTCGGGTCTCGCTGCGTGAACCATTGGAGAACGTTCGGGGATCGGTGCGCGCATCGCAGCGGAAAGTTCTGTCGGTCCTCTCTCTTGTCTGTCAGTCAGTCTGTCAGTTGGGCGCGGCTGTTTCCTTTGGTTTTCCAACGTATCCTCCTCGCTCGGGAGAAGAATAACGATTAAAACAAGAACAGGAGATCAGGAGATCAGGAGATCAGGGATACAGGGATACAGGAGCTGTGGGAGGATGATGCTCGCGGTGCGTAGCTGGCGGCGTGGGCTGGGCAGTTTCGGCGGGTCGGCGTCCGTTTCGGGTATGAATTCGGGCGGTGCTTCTCGTCGCGCAAAAGCCGCGAAGAACAAGGCGGACGAGAGGCACGACAGACACGTCGTACAGCGCCCTGCCAAGATGTTCACGCGGCGCAGGAGCGAAGACCCCGTTGTGTACGCCGGGCCAAGAAGATCTTCGTCATTGATGGCCGGCAGAGCTGCTCTCAGCAAGCAATTCACGAGG
This sequence comes from Parietichytrium sp. I65-24A, assembly GCA_012862575.1. Lineage (NCBI taxonomy): Eukaryota > Bigyra > Thraustochytrida > Thraustochytriidae > Parietichytrium > Parietichytrium sp. I65-24A. The sequence continues at coordinate 128,979 of BLSF01000021.1, forward strand.
CAAAAGCTGGACCGGACGTGCACGTTGGTGGACCCGAGCGCGTGGGGCGGCTTCAGCGGCCGTGGGGGGCAGAGCAAGATGAACGAGCTCAGCGGCAAGCAGCAGGCCACCTCCTCTTGGCCGTCTTGGACGAAACCAGCGCGGGTGTTGAGTGAAACGTTTCCGCAACGAACGCTGAAAGGATCCCTTAAGATGACTCGCAAAAAGGACCCCCTCATGATTAAGGCCCCCTTGCCGGAGGAGGAGAAAGAGGCGTTTGTGTGGAACAGGGACACCATTCAACTCAAAAACCAAGGTGAGCTGGCAAAGTACTACACTATGGGGGACATTCTTGGGCATGGGACCTATGGCATCGTTTATAAATGCACATCTGTGAAGACGGGGGAGCTCTTTGCAATTAAAATAATGAAAAAGTCCGTGACAACTCGCTACAAGCAAGAGATTGTGCTCTCCGCCCGCGTAAACCATCCGGCCGTGTTGAGTCCTGCGTGCGTTCTTGAGACTCAAGACGAGGTGTTTCTCGTCACGGAGTTTTGCAGAGGCGGAGAGCTGTTTGAGTTTGTTGCGGACCACAACCTGTACCTTGGCACCTTGAATGAGTCGAGTGTGCTTGAGGTCACCCGTGAGATGCTCGTTGCTTTGGAAGCTTGTCACAAGGCTGGGTTTGCGCACTTGGACGTCAAACCCGAGAATTTTGGTAAGTTGTCAGCGCGTTGAATTGGAAGATTATCTTGCACCGCGGCGTTCTCTTGCTCACCAATACACACCTTCTAGTCTTTCGAATTCCGTGGTCTGAAATTCTTCAAGATGTTTCTAGGATTCGGGGAAACCTCGTGCTGATCGATTTTGGTACTGCGCAGCCGTTCCGACTCCGAAAGTACGCCGAGACGAGTGCTGAATATCGAAAGGACATGGATGAATACTACTCTGGAGAAGCGCATATTGGGGGAACTGCGTCATATGTGAGCCCCGAAGTGCTTTTCGGACGGTTTAGGTAAGCTCACTCGCTCGCAGGTTTGTGAGTCTCTTCATACCACTGGCGCTCGCTTACATCGTTTTGGTTTCTTTTATTCTTGTGCTTTTACACCTTTCACAGCAGTCGTTCAGACCTATGGAGCCTTGGAGTGACTCTCTTTATGCTGATAGCCGGCCGCCGACCATTTGATGCAAACTTTGATCACCGGCCAAGCGTTTTCGACCGCGAAGTCCAAATGAACGTCAAGAAGGAGGCTGCCTTGCCGCTTGGTGAGTCTCTTTACTCAACTTGCGAAGAGTTGGGGCTTGCAAATAATAGTACAGTCGACATTCTTCTCAACATGATGCACCCTGAACCAATCATGCGAAAGTCTGCAACAGAGCTCATAAATGAGATCGACAGAATGCTGGAAGAGGAACATTATGTCTTTAAGTGAGGAGGGAAGGTTCTCTTTTACACCTATTCGAGATATCATCAGCAACACGCAAGAAATCTTATACTGTACAGAACCACTTTTTACGTCAAAAGTCTTGATGAATCTAGCACTGACGCCCACTTTGCGGTTGCTATGCGGCATGTTGACGCTCATATCCACGAGGGAAACAATGCAACAGGCCCACTGGAACTCTTTCAAGCGCTGAAGTCTGGTGGAGGGATTCCAAACAGTTTCGCCCAGCTCGTCGAAATTAATCGCCATGCCATCACCGAACGATATGCAGGATGTAGTGCAGTTATAGATGGCCTAAAGTTGATCTCAAGACAGAATGAGATCGTCTTCCAAATTGTTCAGCGGGTCTTGGACGAGGAGAACCCGACCTCCTCAGGTCAGGTGGCTGGCTCCGCCGAGTCACCGTTGCCGCCTGGGTCTCCTTTCGATCAGCAAGTGTTCGTGAGGTTCTCAACCTGGCAGTTCTCCAATATTGGCGATCCCGTGGTCTTTGCGGTGTCGCCCAATGATGGGACAGTCACACTTGAGAAAGGCGACATCGACGATGTCGAGGAGACTGCTGAAGGCAGTGAGGACGAGGAGGAACAGAACGAGGAGGAAAACGAAGAGTCGCAGCTCACGGCTGTGTCGAACTCTGGTGAAGAAGATGATGGTGACGACGAACCAGATGTCGACAACGAGGGTGACGAAGAGGATTTGGACGAAGGCATTAGTAACCAAGACCATCTTGCAGGTGATGGCCGTGCGGATGAGTCGAATCCGCTCTGGTTTGGTGGGCGCGTGGTGTACTACACTGACATGCCCAAGCTGAGGCACGAACGCAAGCGCGAGAAGCTCCAGAAGAAGAAGGCTTTGGGCCAAGTGGTTGTGGCAAGGCGAGCAGCCAGGATTGGAGCTGCTGTACAGGGTATTCTCGACCTCACTCGATTCGATGACAGTGACAATGAGGAAGTCTCCAGCGATTCTGATTCCGATTATCATGATTTGAAAAGCGAAGATGAGTTCGAGGACGAGACGCCTTGCGGCCAACGAAGAGACTTAGTGTCTTACGCGGTCAGAGAAGCAAAACAAATTCTCGCGCACTCCGACGAGATTGATGTTCGAGTTGGTACAGAGTATCAGACAGAGTACGACGAGGCCCGTCATTTCGTGATTCCTGCATCCAAGAGAAGGCTCCCAGGCTGGGCTCGGCGCCAAGAGCGAGAGGAGATGGTGGGGCTTTCCAAAGCGGAGAGGTATCGAAGGGAGATAATGCTTATGCTTAAAGAGGAACAAGGGGATAAACAGAACGCATCGTGGATATTGGAGCGGTTGATTGAACGCTACCCAAGAAGACTGGACTTGCCCACAGAGAAGGACGTCTCTCAGGAGATTCAGCGATACTTGGGATGGAGAAAGTCCACACCTCAAGGGGAAGAAGTGGATATCGACAAGACGCTCGCGCAAGAGGCGAAAACTGGGTTCATTACGGAAACATTGAGGAGTAACATCACAGCCAAAAACGCAGACGTGCTGAGCGCCGCAGAGATGCACTTTGCGGGCTCGTCACTTGCTATACCCGAGAGCAGACAAGAAGCGTTCAAGCTAAAGGTCGGGGCGATCCGCAAGACCTTGAATGGTGGCGGTTCTCAGAGTGGAGAACCCGGTGGTCGCGAGAGAGGTGGAGGCATCCCACAATCATACCTCACTTTTATCGAGGAAAATTTGGTTGCACTGACAGCAGCACCTTTGTACAAGGTCATGGTGGAGAAGTGGGCTGACAGCGACGGCCGTCTTCCAGATGACTTCCCAGAAAAGAAGAAGGTTAGCGACCTTGTGAACTCAAGACGCGGAAAGCTAAAAAAAAAGAGCCAGGAATAATCGATGTTGCCACCTTTCATAGATTTTCTTCGCCCGCCTCGAGTTGGCCTCACCAATCCCTTGTAGCTGTCCAGGAACGTAGAGTTGGGTGATCAGTTGCGAAAGAGGTTGAATGTCCTAGCGAATCCTACGCGCAATCAGCGTCAGCGCACATCTCTCCTCGCACGCCTCCAACAAACAAGTCGATGGCACTTTCGGTTGCCGTAGAAAATTTGGAGAAAATACCCTGATCTTGGGGATTCTCAGTGCTAGTGATAGGCTGGGTAAGAAGGTTTTCAACACGCTTTCTGATTAAAAAAAAAAAGCCGACCTGAATCTAAACGAAGAACGCAAATGCTTCCATCGGCGCGAAGAGTTGCGAGTGGCCATCGAGTGCCATGTCACTTCCTTCTTCTTTTTCTTCTTCTTTACTTACACTATCATAATTCTGTCAAAACACAGATCTCTCCGTCTCGACTCGAAGTCGCCTAGCTCTCGAGCTGGGGGACGGTGGTGCCGTCGCAGAGCTTCGCATTGTGTCTCTGGGCACCGGGGATAGCGACTGCGACTCACGAAGTATCATCTTGGACTGTGTGTTCCGAAACTCCAGAGAAGAGAGAGCAGCGTCTCGCTCTCGAATAGCTCGATTCATCTGTACCTCAGCGACATCCAGCTTTCGGCGAACCTCCGACATTTCTTGCAGCCGACGCTCCTCGGAAGCTATGAGATCAGCAACTTGCTCGCGGGCTTCGGTGCCCCGTTTCTCCGCAGCGTACAACTGGCGCTCAACTTTTCGACTGTGCGCCTCCTGCTGCTTGAGAGAGCTCAAAAGCTCTGCCTTGTCGTGTTGGGTGGCCAAAACCTGAGCGGAGAGCTCTTCAGAGCGAAGCCGCAGCCGGCCGCACTCCTCTTTAAGCTCAGAAACCAAGCGCTCAAAATGTGCCAAAGAGCTGGACATTTCTTCTTCGTGATGAGCCTTTTGTCTGTCAAGGGTTTGTTGCAGGTTCTCAGTCTCCACTTCCAGCTCTTGGACGCGGCTCTCGGCTTGGGAGATGCGGTGGAGTAGCTTTTGCTCATTGAGCTTCGCTCGCTGCTCCGCAGATTCGATGCGAGACTCTGACGAGAGGCGAAGATCTCCTATTTCCTGTCGAAGACGCACGGCGTCTTTGTCCGAGCTCTCCGCCTCCTGCGCGAGGCGCTTCATTTCTCGCTGCAGAGACTCGATTTGGGCTGTGGCATTCTGAAGCTGCTGGCGCAACGACTGCGCAGACTCGAGCATGGCGACTCTCTCCTGTTCAGCTTCCGCAAGCCGCGCGTTGCTTGTCTGGATGGACTTTTGGGCGTCAGCTTCTCTGTCAAGCGCTTTGTTTTCTGCTTCCTCAACGCGTTCTGCAAGCTTCTGCATGCTCAACTCTAGACGCTTCATCTCTTCGCCCGAAACTTTGCGGAAAGCATCCAGACGGTTCGAGGTGTCCAATTGCTCTTTCTTTGCTCGCTCTGCGGCGACAGAGAGCGCTACAGCCTTTTTCTCGGATTCCTCCAGCTCGGCATCGCGCACAAGGATCAGGGACCGAAGCTCGCTATGTGTTTTCCGCACAGCGGACTCCTTCTCGACCTCGAAATGCCTCAACTGGTTTGCCTGCTGATCCAAAAGACGGTTGATCTCTTCTTTCCGCTGCGTCGCAATGGCGATTGCCTGGTTCTTCTCGAGCTGCATTGACTCCATGTCCTCGCGGAGTCGGTCCGCAGTCTGCTTCAACTCGCTCTCGGTACCTTTCAGATCGTGAAGTTCCGCACGCAAAGATTGCAACACTGAGAGTACATTCTCGTAGTCGCGCTTCACGCCCTCATACTTGATTGCAATGTCGTGCTTGCCAGCTTTGAGAACGTCCATCTCTTGAAGCGCGCCCTCCAGATCCCGCTGAACTTTGCGCACGCGCTTGCCCGCCAGGCCGACTCTCTGCTCCTGGAGCTCAGTCTCCTGGTTCGCCTTGTGGGCCATGTCCTCGAGCTCGTTACGGAGCTTTTGCAGCTGGTTGTGTAGCACGAGGTTTTCGCGGTCTCTGTCCTGAAGCGCAGATTCTGCCTTCTCCAGCTCGACGTGGGTTTCTGCCAGCTGGGTTTGAGTGGAGTGTAGCTGATTTATAGCCGAGTCGCGCTCCCCGCGCAGCTCTTCAACTTGCTCCTTCGCTGCACGCAAGCCTGCAGCGGCGCGCTGAAAGTTTTGCGTGATTTTAATGAGCTGCTGATCGCGCTCTTTCCCCTGCTCGGTGAGGCGCTCGATGTCACTATTCATAATGTTGTCGCGCTCCTGCAGGATCGTGTTTTCCTTCTTAAGAGTATCCACAATGTTGTTCAACATCTCAATGGTCTCCTGCGCGACTACACCGGCATGGCCGCCACCCACAAACTCCAGTCCGTCGGCCGGGTTCTCCAGGTCATTCATCCTGTTCTGCAGCTCTGCCTCCAGGTCCGCTTGCAGCCTTCGGTTCTCCTGTGTCAGCCTCGCGATTTGCTCCCTGTCATCCGCGAGCTGCCTCTCCGCGTTCGTGGCGATGGTCCGGAGCTCACCCAGCCTCTCATCGTACGCCATCAGCAGCGGCGAGAACACGTGCGGGCTCGACATCCACGGCGCCAGAGGGGCCACTTCTTCCCGATCTCCGTCGTCGTCCAGCTCGTTGTTGTCTTCCTCGTCCTCGTCCTCGCCATCGTCCCCGTCGCCGCCCAGGTCCTCGCTGGGGTCCCCGCCGGCGAAGCTTCGTTTGTACTTTCGCACCCACGACCCCAGTTCGTCCTGCAGTCTGCCCGCCAGCTGCCGCAGGTGCGCGTTCTCGCCGCGCAGACGGTGCACCTCCTCCTCCATGAACGGCTGCAGCGCGGGCGCGGCGCCCAGCGTATCGCGGCGCCCTTCCACGGCCGCGTCCAGTCCGCGCATGTCCTCGCGTACGCTGCCCCGCAGCAGCTCCTCGATGTCCCGCGCACCGAGCTCCACCGCGCCGCCCCAGCGCACATCGCGCTCCCCTTGAGGACCGCTCATGGCGTCGCGCGCGACCCGTTTAGGCGAGGCAATCCTGCGCACTCCTCCGGACTCACGGCCACTGTGAGGGGACGCTGGCCTCAGCTGCGGGGGCCGACGGTCGCTTGACTGTGGGGAACTGTGGGTTACTGTGGGGAACTGTGGTGTGGTTTTGTTGTGGGATGTTGTGGGGAAAAAATTGAAAAAATTGAAAAAAGGACGTTGTGATGTAGAAATGCGTTCCGCGGGGATACTGCTAGGGGGTCGGGTAGGAGTGCTCTACGATGGGAAGGGCGGTGGTTATGTGTTTGATGTATGGTCAGATCATGATGTGCATGCAAGTGTGCGCATGCGAATGTGGCGTGTGGTGTGGGTCGGGACATGACTGCGATGCTGCGCATGGGTGCGCTTTTGAGTTTTCGGCGAACGGAGATGGAAATGGAAATCAGTGTTTTGCCAGGGATGTGTAGGGGGAGGAAATGTATGGAAGAGCTAAACGCTGGGTAAAAAACAAAGGTCTGGCAAAGTTGGTTTGTATGCTGCTTTCGCTTGGTCGTCCTACATCTGTATGCTCACGGCAGCTCGTTGTTTTGTTTGGTTGGTTGGTTTGCTGCGCGCAGAAGCTGACCCACATACTCAGTCTACATTTATGTTCGGGGCCGCAAGGCCCCTACGTGTGTGACGGAGTTACACCTTGAATAGCTTATCTTCCATCGAATCACTACTAGAGTTCCCCTCCTCGAGATCGTCGTCGTCATAGACAAAGTCGTCTTGCTTTAGAACACGAACATTGTCCGAAAAAGTCACTGTCGGCCGCTTGCCATTCCCATTCCGTAGCGGCCGAGTAACGGGCGGCAATTCGCTCTTATATAGTGGCAAATTAGGGCTGCCAGAACCTAATGTTGTTCTCGCCGGCACCGGCGGCTTTGGATCCCCTGCATCGGCAAATTGCTCGTCAAATAGTCCTCGGAATGGGGTTACGTGCGGCTCATCGCACTCGGCATCGCGGCTGGTAATCTCGGTTGATCCAGGCGTTTGATTGGGCGAATAGTTTGATGGCGGAGTGCCCAAGTTGGGTGACGTCCGAGAAGGCGAGACGGACCACTCCGTGACCTGCTCAGACCGGGTTGCCAGAAACGCGTCAACATCAAACTTGAGCAGTTTCTCCTTCAAGTTCTCCCACTTGTTCCGTCTGTCGGCTGCAAGCATAATCTGGGCCTGGACCATTTCCTCGGCAGCTTTTGCAATCATGCACGATCGCACCTGGCACATCTCGTGCCATTCGGCGGCAAGGCGCTCATGAGGAGTGACGCCGTAAACCGGCTCCTCCTTCTGGCCGTCTGTGATATCGGCACTGTACAAGTAGGACACCAAAGACTTCATCTTGGGGAGGATATGTTTGTACCACAATCGCAGCGACTGCATCATGGAATGATAAGACTCCATCGCTGCGCACTCTGCAGCGAGATGCTCCTCTCGCGTCCTCTTAAGTGCCATACCAAAGAGGTTGCAAGGATCGAGGCGCATGTTCACCTTTACCTTGTTCCGTCCTTCCAGTTGGTCGGCCTGAGATAGCTTGAGCAGTTCAATCCCAAGCTCTTCCCACTTGTGCTTCACTGAATCCTCGCGCTCAAGCAGGCCAGCGACAGCGCGTTTGGCAGCCTTCATGGCTGATTGCAACCCAGGCAAGAGAGTGTTGACTCCATTCAGGGCGACTGGGCCACTGCCATAAAGCTCTATGGCCTCCTCTACTTGACAACGAGCACGACCTGCAACGAGAGGGTCCTCTCTAGAGAAACCATGAAAAGTGCTTCCGCGGATGGAAGACTGATAATACTGCACTCCGTGCGCTATGGATCGCGGGGAGGAGGACGAGACCGAATTCGAGTCGACGGTGGCATTATCTGCGATGCAGTCCTGTTCAAAAAGGAATTTTCTAAACGGTGCCGAGATGGACATGACGCGGTGGAGCGACACAAACCGCAGCCAGACCTCGAGTGCCCTTCGCCTTTTGTTCACAAACTTTGGGTCTGCAGCCGATGTTAGCGAGAGGCGGTGCTTTGAGGGCAACGGTGGCACAAAGATAAGTCGCACCTTACTTGATGCACCTATGCGATACCTGTAGTCTAGTGAAAGCGTGCGATGAAGGTCAAAGAATTCTGAGTATCTCCTATTGACCGTGTACGGCTTGTCGAGCGCGTCCGCCCAAAGCGCTTGTGCCTCTTTCTCCAAGTACCGCTTGCCAGCCAATGTGATGGTGAACGAGTAGGAGATGAATTCCTGAGGGTGCGAGCCGAATAGATCGTCAGTTTCGTCGCTTGGCTCGCACAAGAGCATCGACTTGACATGTGCAAGGTTCTCCGAGTCGTTGCAGCTCGATTCAAGCACCTCAGCCACGCTCCCCCGGGTGCCGGACGGGAAGAATCGGCAATGGCGGCCATCTTCATTCTCATACCCGATCAGAGTCGACAAGGACGACAGACCCCAGACATCCTTTACCTCCAGCGGGACCATGCCCGTCCCGACTCGCCGTATCTTTCCAAACCTGGCCAGCCGCCGCTCCGTCTCCTTCATGAACGCTCCCGCGGACTTTTGCAGCACTTGCCGCACTACTCGTACGCTGGCCTCTCTGCTCCTCGGGTCCAGCTGCTCGCTCCGCTGCAGCGCCTCCCGAAGCTCCTGGTAAAGCTTACCGAGCGTCTCCCGCCACACCTTCTCGCTCTGCGCCGCGCTGGGACCCACTTCCTCCAGCTTGCCCAGCACCTCTTCCGCGTCTTCGTCATCCATTTTTCTGCTTTCCTGCTTTTCTGCCTTTCTGCTTTTCTGCACCACACGCCTTCCACCTTCGTTCGAGCCGCCTGCTCCTTCGCGCACCCTCCAGTCCCCTCTCCTCGAGGGAGAGAGAGAGAGAGAGAAAGAGAGAAAGACAAAGAGAGAGAGAGAGAGGTTGGATGCACTTGGAGATGGCGCAAAATGCGCGGCGGAGAAGACGCGGACCAGACGGTCTGCGCAGTGGGTTCCACGCCGCAGAACCTTTCCGGCGGCGCGCGGGTGCGAGTTTCGCCTTCCCGGGTCAGGTCCTCGGCGCGTACCCCTGGGCGTTGCTCGAATGGGGGATCGCGCCGACGATTTCACCACCGAGACGTCGCCTCTCGTTTTGGGAGCTGCGGAGCTACGAAACTACGGATCGCGTCCAGCGTCGAGCTCTTTGATCGCGAACAAAGAGCTGATTCTTCACTGGGGAACGCTTTTCTCCGTAAGATTCCCAGCTCTCCATACATACCACACATATATACACATATACACGTCTCCACTCGTACTGAGTACCACACGTTTGCGTTTGTGTACCACACTAACCACACCTAATTGCTCGCTAGTCAGCGGAACGCGGCGAGTTTCTCTCTCTCTCTCTCTCTCCGCGCACTCGGAAGGATTCCGAAGGAGCGGCCGCGCACCCCAATTCCGCGAACACCGCACCCCCGCGCGAAGCAGGCGAGCTGGTAAGACGAGTCGGCGGTCGCATCTTACAGGACCCGACTTTTTCTCCCGCGCACCCTCCGCACCTCCGTACCTTCCGTACGCACGTGCGAACCGGTGCGCTCACGAGAAAGCAAGAAAGCGAGAAAGCGAAAAGTCCAGTCCTCAGTCGGCGATGCAGGCGGCTGCGCGGCGGGCCGGTTCCCGGCGGGTTCCGCGTTGGGTTCTCGGTGCGCGCGGTCTGGCGGAGTGGTCTCGCGTGGCGTGCGCGGACGGCCGGCTGCTGTGCGTGGAGGAGCCCGTGTGGGGCCGCCCCGCAGCTGCGGGCGACGTGCTCGTGGGCCCGGATGGCGAGTCCCCGGTGGCCGCGGTGCTCTTCCGCGCGCACGGCGGCCTCGCCTTCGCGGCGCGCCTGGGCTCGTGCTCATCCTCATCCTCATCCTCAGGGTCGTCCTCAGCGGGGGAGAGCAGAGTGCGCGCGCACGGTAAGCTGCGGCTGCGCGTGGGCGCGGACGGGGAGGTGCGCGCGGGAGAGGACGGGCCGCTGGTGTTCAGGGACCAGCCGCGAGACATTGAGCGGGAGGTGATCTCGGAAGGGTGGAACGTGGGGCTGTGCGCGGTGGACGCGCTGACGCCGCTGGGCGTGGGGCAGAGCATGCTGCTCGCGAGCGAGGCGGGAGGGGAGCGGAAACGGGACGCGATGATGCTGGACGCTGCGGTGGGGGTGCTGGCGAGGACGCACAACGCCGAATGTCGGGCGTGGGTGGCGGTGCCGCCGATGAGAGAGGGCCACTCTGACCTGTTCCGGGAAGATGGTCTCGTGGAACGCTTCCGAGCCGCCGGCGTGCGGGACAAGGTGGCCTTGATCAAGCCGAGCGCGGAGGAGGAGCGGCTGGATGTGGATTTATCGAGCTACCTGAACAGCTACGCAGCGTGCGCGCTTGCGGAGGAGCGTCGCGACAAGGCGGGCCATGCACTCCTGCTGCTTCCGGATCTGCACTCGCACTACGTTCTCTGGCGCCGCTCGCAGCGCCTTGCCTCGAAATACTTTCAACAGGCTCGTGGAGACGTCCCAGCATCTGTCTTCTCTCCTGGCGCCGACAGGGCGGACCTGCGGCAGTTTTATAGTGCGCTCATTCAGCGCGCTGCTCGCTTGAACGCTTCATTGGGCTCCGGAACAATGAGCACCCTTCAAGGAGTGTACACAGGCAAGATCGCCGCGACTCGCCAACATGCGCAAAAGTCTGGCGGCGGCGGCTTAGAGCCCAACGCAGAGAAGGTCTTTGAACTGCGGGACTTTTATAGCGACAGCGACAGACCAGCAGCGGAGTTGAATCGAATTAAGCTTCTCGCTGACAAGGGAATCAAGCTCACTAGCACCAACCTTGCCAAGCTGAACATTCGCTTGCCGGAACCTGCCCCTGAAGACACAGAGTCCAAATTGATGTCTTGGGGCCTCACTGGGCCCCTGGTAACTGCCGAAACGCAAACACAACACGCCGAGGAGCTCAAGTCGATTTCCGACGGACACATCTCTGTCACCCAGGGGGAGGGCGAGCTCTTCGATTTTGACATTGGAAATTCCCTCACCCGCATCGGGATCGGAACAAACAAGAATCAGTCTCGGGACACCAGAGCAATCGCTTTGCGCCAAGTTGCCGGCCCTCTTCGCTTGGAACTATGCCAAATGTTCGATGTGGACCCCAGCAAAGTAAGTTTCTGGCATTTTCACCTGTGAACGTTGACCCAATCTTAACATGTTACTTGCTCTTTCACGTGTCGTAGAAGACGGCGCCCCGCAGAGCCCTCTTGCTCTCTAGAGCCATGCGCCATAAGCCGGGCTCATCTCTGTCTATTCAGGCCGAGGTTGCCCTGCTCCACTCCATCTCACGCGGTATTTTGGATGACGAGAATGACGAAGTCTTGCTCGAAGGGGGAGAGGAGTCGAAGCTCGTTGCGGAGATCGAGAAACGTTTCCCGGACGACTTGAAGCTCAAAATACAGAGCAAAAGCGCGGCGTTGAGCGTTGAGGAGCTTCTTGCAATCGAAAATGTTGTTGTGGAGGCGATTAGGAGTTGCAAGTAGAGAACGGTTTGGGAACCGTTTTTTGTTTTCCTTATTACATTATGAATCGATCGCGGATCTCCTCCTTATTCCGCGCACGGCGAATTTGCCGCTTTTCACTTAGTCAAAGCGGATCTGCTTCACATTGTGTGTGCCAGGCTGGTAATGCTCTTCCGCGGTGCGGAAGTGGCGGAAGCTGGAAAATACCGTGGAATTTGAGTTGATAGAACAAAAACTATTCGAATTTATTATGTTTGTTCATTGCCAAACAAACTTAGCCGACGTTGCAACTTCTTGAAGGGTCAAGATCGAGAAAATGCCTTGCGCAGTGGGAATCTGTCTCCTCAATCCTCCCGCTTGCCTGATACAATACTTAGTGTGTGAGAATAGAAACGATGAAAAGTGACCTCAAAAGAAGCTACACGGGTTTCTCTTCGCTTCTTTACGTGATCTCAGACTCTTTCTTGAGCTCGTCTCAAGAAAAGGTACTGACAGCTCCCTCCAGCTTCCAAAGCCGCTCGATTGAAGAGCCTCATCAGGTGACGTAACAAGATGCAACAATTCACCCCAGCTTTGTCGAGTCATGGAGGTAATGTATCCGTCGGTGTCTGAAATTACGCTCTTCATTCTGGATAGTACAATCTCTTTGGAGCGCAGCACCTGCCAATCGAGCTGAAATAGGTGCCAAGCATTCTCGGGCAGGCGTTGCAACTCCAAGGATAATAACATCAGCGCAGTGGCGTTCTGCACCTTCTCATCCAAAACCTGCGTGTCCAAAGCTGCGCGAGGAGAGGACAAGAGCTCTGAAAGGGAATTAACGCTGTGCATTTGCCAGTCCCCTGCGGCAAGTCTGTCAATAGTGCTCCGGTCCGTGTCACTTGGACTGCCTTCCTCGACAGAAACAAATACTCCACCAAGGTAATTATAAGCCCGGAATGGAGAAGTTGATGTAACCAATGCAAATGTGCGAAGCTCAGCGGCATGCCCTTGTACATCGGCGATGTTAGAGGGTATCAAGGTGGCTATGGAAGACTTTTGTGGGAATGTCTTGCACTGCCCAATGGATTCCTCCGCCGTCTTAGTTGTTCGTTCACCGGTATACTTGTCTTCGATCCACCACCGAGATGCAGCGAACGAAGGGGAGCTTTTTAGCTTTGCAAGTGCCATTGTACATTCCCTGGGTTTGCCCAGATCGAATTGCAAAGTGCTGTGTTTCATAGCCCCTAGGCTGCAGCCGTGGGCAGCGAAGAAATTATTATTCAGGCACACCCCTTTGCAGTGATCGGTCACCTCCACACAGGGAAACTGGGCGGGATCGGCGTCTTCATACGAAGTCTCCGCAGCCAAGAGCTGGAGTCCATCTGCAGTCACGTGCACCCTCGCCTTGAGCGGGTCATCCACTACCTCCCATCCCCACTCCACCAGAGTTGTCTCTAACGTTGAGAAGCCAACTGCGGCCGGGTCGATGTAGTAAAACCACGCGGGTTCTAAAGTCTTGGGCTTGAGCTCATACGCCGCTTCCTCGACTTGATCGGAAAGGGAGGGTAGGACCTCGGAAGATAGTTCCAACCTTGCGTTTGGCTTGGTCTCTGAGGTGAGGTCAATCTGAAACTTTACCAGCCACAGCACGGCGCACACGAGGCCCAGCACCAGGCCCTTTTGCCATCTCAGCTTGGCCATGAGGACTTCAACAAGGTCCTTCACATTGGCAGACCGAGGAGAGAACACCACTCGCGGGCTGGTCTCCGCCCACCTCTCGGCCTTGGCCTGAGTGTCTGCTCGAAGCCCCTTCATCTCCTCTCTCTCTCTCTCTCTCTCTCTTGCTCGCTCTTCCACTTCGTCTCCCTGTCTTCCTCTCTCCTTGTCTTCTCGGCCGGATCAGATTTGCAAGGGCGACACCTGAGCGAACACCTCCCTACTCGCGCGCATCCAACGCGTCCCCCTCAAGTGCCTCACTAATGGGACTGGGACTCAGTACTGACAGTGAGTACTAGCTCTCAGTAAGTTCGCATCGATATCGTTCAATTCGGCGGTCCAAACATGACCAAATCCGCCTCCTTCCGCTTCTCCCTACGCTCGCCTACAGGAGGTGCTAGCTGGGGGCTAAAGCTAGAGATTTTTCTTTCTTCTTTTTTGGACTTTTGGGACGAGCGATACGAGCGATCGAAGAGATAGCAGAGGTGCTTCTAGGTATCACTATGGACATGCACATATGTATACATATGCATATGCTACCAAGTCATTGTCGACGCTCTCAACTCGTCTCAGAGTATCTCAGAATATCTCAGAGCCCTTTCTGTTCACTGTCAATGAATCAGTTTTTAGTTTCTGTTCTGAGTGAAGGAGAAGCGGAAGGCAACAATTTTACAAAATAAGAGAATCGTCTCCAAGATTAAATTAGGCTAGATTTGATTGTAAGGGTGTGCCCCGCCTAGAGAATGTCTACCGCTTTTGGTAAGTCTCAATTGAAAATGCGATGTGCAAGAATCGAACGAAACATTCCCGCTAAGCTTACCATAGCGTCTCCACTTTTGTCGAAAATGTATGTGGAGGGAGAAGCGGACTACTACAACTTGTCAATACGAAAACCTTTAGCAGTCGACGATGTCACACTAAGAAACACTCATAACACAGAAGGCAAGAGAACAGAGAGCTGATCTCCGAACGCAAGGAAGCAAAACTCGTTCATCGCAACACCATTATTGGGATGGGTGGTGAGACCTCCAAATAATAGGATCCACATACCGGTACCGGTACTGCATCGCATGCTCTTCTCCCTCACCCTCCATTTCTTTCGCTACACGAGCATTACTAGCGTCCATAAGAGCACTCCAATGAATAGGGATCATTAACGTCAGAAGGTAGCAGTCTCCGAATGAGTGGCTGTGAATCTTGAGCAGCGCAGCTCGTAAGTGCTGCTAAGAAGGTCTCACCACAAACTTACACGCAGTCTTATTGACGGATAATAACAGCAACTTGAAACTAGCAGACAGTGAAGAATGAGAGATTGCTCAAAACTATAACTTGATTGAGCAGCAGTTCAGAAACGCGCGAACGTGTGAAAACGCGCTCGATTTAGAGCGAGAGATTGAGATTGAGATTGCGTTGGAGAAGACGAGGTGTTGAAGATTATATAAATAGTGGAAGAATGATGCGGCCGCGGAGTAGTTTGTCGTGAATAGGAGGAAAGGAGCGAAGCAGCGTTTGGGAGGGCCAAGAAGGTCTCCCTGCGAGACCATGATGACAGTGAGTGGAAAGAGAGGGAAGGAGCGGAAAATGACCGGCAGGAGATACACGTGCGATGAGGACAAATCTTGCGCTGCTTTCACAATCTATGCGCTTCTCGACTTAATTAGTGGGAGTTTTGATCGATAGCCTGAGCAGTGTACGCTGGGTGGATGGATGGGGGCGACGGTCGAGTTCGCGCGGTGATCGAAGTATTACCCTTTTGTGTTGATTTTAGCGTGAAAACACCTACCTACATTTTATTTTTGAGCGCTGAGAACTCGTGTCGTCCCTGGGGGCAACAACTTTGTTCAACAAGAAAAACAAAGAAACGACTGACAATTATTTCAATTTGTTAATGTTCAGGATTCAGCAATGAAGAACGGGGCAAATGACGTTGCTGTTTGCTCATCAGCCACTGTGGGCTGTTTTATCAGGGGCGACGTCCGCAGAAAAAGTGTCTCCGCCATTACTTTCTTCAGCCGACTTTGCGAACATCTCCGCAGATTCTTGTTCTGCGCCAAGTGTTTCAGCTGGGGCCAAAGGGTCTTCATTCTCAATCTTTGAAGCTTCTTGAGGCACTTCTTGCGCCGATCGAGCTGATACTTGGTATGTGCCAGATGTTTCAGCTGTCGCTGGAAGGTCCTCGTTTTCCATTTCGGATGTTTTCTGAGGCTCTTCTTGCGTTAAATGATCATCGGGAGAATCATTAATCTCTACTTCAGGCGGTTGTTGCCTCGCAGGATCGGCAGAAGCTTCTATAACCTCATCATGTGGGTCCTTCTCCAGGAGCTCTTCATTAGCGGGGACATCTACCTCGTCTTGCGGTTCAGTTCGAGGCTTTTCCTGCTCAGGGATGTTGTCAGCGGAAGCTTCGTTTGAAAGTGACAAGCCATGCCCAGACACGTCCACGGAGCTTCCCTCCCCCTGAAGATCATCTTTATGTTCAGCTTGTAATGAACTTTGTTTCTCGTCTCCCTTTTTATCTCCTCTCGCTTTGGGTTCCTCCTTCTCTGTGGCATGGGTCGCGGGGATCGCATCTTCAATTTCCAGTGTACTGTCTGCCTCTCCCTCTGCGTTAAAAGCTTTCTCACCTGACTCCCGACGACCGTTGCCTTTTGCGCTATCAGCCTTACTCTGCAAGTTTGTTGTACCTAGGCCTTCTCGCTCATGAGGTATAGTTACTTCTTCATTGTCATGAACCGTATCATCAAGAGGCTGTTTGATGCGGCTGCCCACTGCCGATTCGTCCAATTTGTCCTCTATGTTCTTCGAAAGTGCAGACGTGGCCTGTTTAGAAGATGGTTTCTCATCTCTGGCTCGAGTTTTATTTTGCGATGGCCCTTTAAGTGCAGCCCTGAGATCATTAACTTTTTCTGATTTCTTGGAAACTGGTGAGCCATCGGACAAAGTTGAGGACGCAGAAAAATTCGAGAGAGAAGCCCTTTGCTGATCGCGCTCGGAAAGTTTTTCGTGATTCCTCTTCTGGCGAGCTTTCATTTGCTTCTCCTTGTGAATCTTTTCCCTCAATAGAGACAAATCTTTGGCCTGCTGCTCAGAAAGCTTTGCGTCCCTTTGCTTTTGTGCTTCTCTAACCCTCTCTTCCCTTTCCCTCTCATACAATTTCCTTTGTTTCTCGAGCTTCACTTTGTCCGGTACTCCAGCTTTGATGCTCTTCTCTATCTCGATATTTGCCTGGATGCGGTTCTTGTACACTTGCGCGCCTCTTTCAATAGCACTCGTGAGGGGGGCAGTCTTGGACTTGTTGATGACACCTTCAACAACGCGCCACAAAACCCTGGCGCAAGCCTCAAAGTCAAGTACCGTTTCCCTCGTGAGAATTCCGGGAAACTGCTTCTTCACATCCTTCTTCCTCGCCTTCAGCCACCGCGCATATGGGGTCAAGTTCGTGCACGCCTTGGGGTCTTGCGCCAATTGAGAGCTCTGGGATTGCTCGATAACACGTCTAGTTTCATAGCGAGGCTGAGCATGCACTGGTGCCTTTGTTGGAAGCGAATACGTGAATGCATTCGTAAAATCTGAGCCCATCTCGAAAGATCGTGTGGCGACTTGAGCCAGAATATCGTCCAGGATTTCCATTGCAGCCTGAAGAGAGGGGCGAAAAACCCGTATAGAGTCTTCGGCTTCAAAAATGGAGGATCTCTCGGGCCAGCAACCGAGAAAGGTGCCCAACTTGATGTCTTCAGAGGCAACTCCGCGTAAATATTCGCAGATGACAAACAGTTGGGTGGAAGGGCATGCACCAAAGCCTTGCGCAGAGCAGCCGCGGCGGGAAGGAAACCAACCGGGGCTCAGCTGCGCTGCTTTGGGACAGCCAGTCACTGCCTCAAAGGAACTTCGTGTCCACAGAATCTCCAAGGCGTCCCTTGCCTCGGTGATCGCAAAGACTCCGCGAAGAAAGTCGACTATACGCATTTCGTTCCCGGTCTCGGAGGGCATTCGCACAAAAATGTCCTTTGCTGCAGCGGCGCTGATTACATTGGGAACAATGCCAAACGCCCGCAAGAACGCAATCCATTCTTTCGCAGACATTTTGTCCTTGTCAGACAATATGTCTTGAAACGTTTCATCTTGCGAAACGCCTTTGGATGCAAACATACGAAACAGTTTGCGGAGCGCCTGACGAAATGGTGCATATGTTTCGGAGACCAGATTGGCGATTTCACGGGTCATGTGCCGCACTCCGACCCATTCTGCTTGCTTCTCGGCAACAAAAGCCTCGAATCGCCTATCGGTGGCCGGGACGAGCCCATTGTCCATCAGATCAAGGTATTCCTTTTGCATCTCCTGGGACTGTAGCTTCTCGGCATGTTTGCGCTCCGTTTTGATTTTTCGCTTCTGGCGCTCCTGTGCAAATTTAGTTTTTTGCTGCTCGTGTCTCTCCACTTCTCTTTTTGCTTGTTCCTCGTGGGCTTTCTCGATACGTTCGCGGCGGTCTTTGACCTTTTGCTCGATATTTCTCAATTCCGCATGGACCTTCTGCTCGTGCTTTGTATTGGCTTGCTTCCCTTTTGGTCGGGTACTCTTGACTGCCGAGTGTTGTGACAAAGGAGCTAGCTGCTGCTTTGGGGACTTGCAGCCTTCTGGCAAGTCTGTTGGCAGGTCTGGTATGTGGGATGGCAGTGGGGGTGAGGCGATCCCTAGTGGCGCAAGTTTTAGCTGAGGCGAGGTGCACGTCTGCCTTTGCTCTTCTTTGACCTGATCCAATATTCCTTGCACTGAGCTGCATTCCGACCACATGAATATGTTGAGAAGATCCATGTTGTTCGAGTCAAACCCAATTTTGTGTAAGTCCAGCTCGAATTTCAACAGCGAAAATACCAACTCTTGGAGCAATCTGCTAGACTCGTCGGTGGAACAATTGCAGCTCATTGACATCGCCACATCGTTTCGCTTCCCTCTTTTTGGAGGTATCTGAAGCTTTTCGAGAAGCTGAGAATAGCCGCGGGTCCCACATTCTTCGCGCATTCGAATTCTTTCCTCCAGCCTCTCTTGGTGCCGTTTCGCACCTTCCATGCGCTTCGTGTCTGCGAATGCTTTATGCCGCTTCTCCAGCTCTTTGACGATGGAATATATGAGACCTATTCTGTATTGGCGAAGAGTGGGGCTGGAGCACGTATAGGGGCTTGTGAGTGCACAAACGAGAAGGTCGCGGGCCTTGTACGCTTTTCCGGTCAAGGAGTACCGGTCAGTAATCACGCAATTTGCCAACAATGAGCACAAAGAGCAAGTAAGATCCTGCTGTCGAATAGTCCCTACAAAATCTAACAGGAGGTCAGCAATAGCCTCCATGTACAGATCGTCTCGCGAGAGATAATCTATAGCTTCGAACAAAAGAGTCTCAGGCTCCATGCCAAAAAATGGGAGGGAGGACAGGGATCGAATCACAGCCAGGCAAAATGTGGAATTAGCCCTTTCCTTGTCCAGCAGCTGAAACAGAAACCCAACGACTACTCCTAGCGTCGGGTCATCGCGCTGTGTGCCTCTCACCAGAACCCGAAGTGCACACTCGAGGGCTTTTTCGGAGAGCTGCGCGTACGGCCCATTCCCAGTTTGACGAAAGTCAGAAAACCACTGTCCAAAATGATTGCTAAGCAAGCTTGAATATCGTGCCTCCATCCGGTAGAGGCACAGGGAGTCAGTGAACTCTTCGGAGAGCAGGATAATTAGATCAAGGAGAGAGTCCAGGCATGGAGAAGCGCTGCAGCACATTTGGAGGCCGCCCTGAAACGCTGACGTGTGCGGGCTTAGTATCGTCGCCTCCAGCAAATGAAAGGTCAGTTGAAACAAACTGCGGATGATGTCGAAAGACGTGAGCTGAGCTCGGATGACAGGGGCTGGCTGCCTAATAAATAGCGCACAAAGAGCGCAATAGGTACATGCGTTTTGATGCATGGTGCTGCCGACTGCCATGAGGACTCGAGCGAAAAAAGTGTGCAGAATATCGCCCTCAAAGAGCCGAAGCAGAGTGTCCACAAGTGGCGGTGGTGCGGCGCCAATTTCAAAATTTAGCTCCAGGAACAGCCCGCCGCAGCAGTATTCAATCCCCATCGTTTCCTCGCTACAAAGGAAGTCAATGAGCAAGCTTCGAAACGAGCAATCGCTTGCAAGGACAGGCTCCTCTCGCATAAGATTGATTGCCAGAAAATTGAACATTAGCATGCAGTGCTCTCGAATTTTTCCTGACGCCGACACAAGGCCCTCAGCGAGGAACGACATGAAAAACTTTACTAGCCCAGGTTCCCGCCTCAGTGTCTCGAGCAATTTGTCTTTAATCGCGGCAAGGTCGGCGAACAAATGTAGCAAGCCATTCACGCTGACGCCATCATTTCCAGAGTGCATCCATCTACGGAGCGTTCTACAATTCCCTGTCTCCAGCACGATCTTCCTGGCCGGGCCGGGTTCCAGCCTCAATCTCGACGCCACTAGCGAAATCAAGAACTCCACAAATTCATCAGTACCCACTGCCGCGCTCATCAAGTCCCCGCGCACCGCTCTTTCCTCCTGCAGCGACCTCCGTCGCACTTTAGCCGCCAAGCTATCCCTTCTTCCCTCTTGGCACTGGGACAGACAGCATGGCTCCGCGGAGTCGCCTGCATCGTGCAGGTCCATCCTGACGCCCTACGCTCTCCTGCGGATCCTCCAAATGTACGCATCTATCCGCGAGGACACCTCGCTAACTCTCCCTGTAGGACTCAAGTTGAGCGTAGCTAACAGCCTGAGTAGAAATTTCGTAACGGTTATGCGAGCGAAACGCGTGAGCGGAACGCACGAGACGTTGCTTTGCTATTGCTATGCTACTTGCTAAGAGTTCTCTTAATAATAGCGCTACTATGATGGGTCTTATGGTTAGTACTAGCAGTGTTTCTGTGTCATTTGTGTTTGCGTTTTCTCTTTGTCTCTTTGTCATTGTCTTTGTAGTCTTTGTCGATCTTTGTCGAGACAAAAGCCGAAAATGCATCTTTTTGTCGCGAGAGATTCAGATTACCAGTACTAGAGTGGTACCGTGTCATTCCATTCGCCATAGCGTCGAGACTTATACGAGTCGGTGGAAGCTCCACGGATCTTGGACACGGCAGTCCAAAGCGAAGATGTGAGGCTCGAGACCTGAACCTGTGCACCCCCGAGACCGCTGCGGTGCAACGTGGCAGTGGCTGGCTTGCCGTCGATTGCTCAAGCCGGCGCTGGGCGATTGTGTCAGCAAAATGGAATCCCGCCGTACGTGCTCTAGGGACAAGCGATCCAGAGAACATCACAGGGACATGGAACGGCTGGGCCTGGCGAGGAACGGCCATGATTAGTGTCAATTCATCGTTTCGTGATGCTACCCTTGGTCGGCACTGTCCGATATGGAAGGTCTCGCAGTAGCTCGACAGCTCGACAGCTCCCCAGCAGGGTGCGGTACGAGTAGCTAATCGTAGCAGATGAGACAGAGTTTCCGAGGGTCAAGTAGCGGGCACACGCCGAAGATGCAGTGCCGAGATTGTATTTTCAAGCTTCTCTTGGGAGCAACCGAATAAATAAACCCGCAAAACAATCGGTCCACGGCCACATGTAGCGTAACTTGAGCTGCGCCAAGCGCTTCAGGCTAGGACATCAACACGTCAAGTGCCAGAAGAAAAGAGTCAAACAGCGATTGTGAATCGAGATCATCTTCGATGGCTCCAAAAAGCTGCACAAAATAAGCAAAGCTACAAACTTCTTCTCGGGCAAGCACACGCACAGATGACCTGCTTGAGGTAGTCCAGTTCGGTAGCCCAGGTGTTCAATCCATCTACTGCTGGTCAGGTTCTGGCTCGCGGCCGGTTTTCACCTCTATTGCAGCGACTCTTAGGGGCCGAGTGAGCCACACGCACCATAGTGGAAAATTCGCTGTAGAGTTCGTCACGTGCTCGCTAGTGCTCCCGTCGGCACATCATCAAGCATGGCGCCATCCATCTCCACTGTCTCCTCTATCTCCGCCCGGTCCCTTGCAAGTTGGCGGCGCGAGTGCGCGCCAGGCCGGCAGTGAGGCTGGGGAAACAGAAGGATCAACTTGTAAAAGCTGAATTAAAAGTTGGAGAAAGCGCCGGAGGGAAACTCGGCGTGCCTTCATAAAAACACCCGAAATTTGCACTCCTTCAAGGCGCTCCTACGCTCCGGCGTCTATTCCACTCTACCTACTGGCCGTATGCAACGCTGACTCGTGCGTGCTTGCACTCATGCAATGCACGCACGCCAAAGTTAGCGCCATAGGTCTGATATACGCTTTCCAGTAGGAAGAGCAGGGCAGAACAGAGTCCGGGACTTGGAGAAATTCGGTAAAAGTCGGCGTTATGGGCTAGTGAAGGAGGGAATCATAGCCATGTGGGTAGTGCTGTGGTAGTGGGTGTACATTCATTCACTCACTCATTCTCGCATTACCCTTTGGGGAGATTTGGTACAGATCAAAAACGGTGACGGGCATATGAATGTGAATGAGGTAGAAAGAGTTGTCGTGCAGTTCTGCAATTCAAATCGGAATGGGGCAACGTATGATGGCGCAACGTACTTCAGCAGAGACAGCGACGCTGCTGCTATTGGCGAGCTTGCAGATTTGCGCGGCTCAGGAGACCACGGCAACAGAAGAAGTTGGCGATGAGGAGACACGGTCGTTTTGGGAGGAAAACTTTTACGTGCTTATCGGCGTTGGAGTTGGCGTGGTGTTGGCGACGCTTGCTTGCTTTGTCGTTGGAAGAAAGCAGCCTGCACCGACATCTATTGGGCCACAGAACGGGGTCGTGAAACCAGAGAGCATGCATGCGCCAAGCTCTCACTACATGAGCAATCAATCTGCACATTCGCATCCTTATCATTCACAACATCGCAACCCAAGCTTCGTGCAGCACCCGGGTCCGCAATACCAAGCTCCTGGGCACTACCAAGCACACAACATGTACTCAAACTCGCAGCCAAGGGGGGTGCCGCGACCGTGGAGCTTTTGGCCGCGCCAGCAGCAAGCATATCCCAACGCACACGCCCAACATTCCCAGCATGCCCAGCGCCAAATTCAACCGCACCACGGCCACATGGGCCCAAAGAGCGTGTATACTGCCAGCACTGCTTCCGGCAGCCAGTCTTCTTATAGCACATGGTCAGGGTACGAGAGTCAAAGTCATAGCGGCTATTTTCCACACGGAGCTGGCGAGCGCATGCAGAGGCTAAAGTCCAAGTGGTGGGCAGGCATCTCTCGTCTGACAATTCGCCCAGTGTCCAATGACTTGAACCGCCGCCAGAACGTACCTGAGGTGTGAAGAACCCCCTGCTTTTTTCTTTTTGTGTGTCCGCCGTGTAAATGCGCTTCTAGCGTTGAGCGGCCCTTTTGTTAGTTTTATTAGCTCTCGGTCTTGTGTGCTGTCCTCTACATATTTTTGCCCTGCTCAGCCAGAAAATTTTCAATGAACAAATGTACGAACATAAAATATCTTTGACTTGACAACCCATCTCTTCCTCTGCAAAGCGAAGCCTCGGGCGCCTGGTTAGCCTAAACCGCCGGTTTGGATGAAGTTGCGAATTTTGTAATGGTAGGGTTGCCCGAAATGGTACTCACCCCATCAGCGTCGATCTCTGCATCGATGACCATCGCTTTTGCGAGAATCTTTACGTCCAAAGAGGGCAATATGCTCCCAAACCAAGACTCCAAAAGTCTGGAATCATCGTGGCGTTGGAGCATCCCGGGCCGAAAAAGTGTGACTCTGTTGAAACCAGCTTCAACCATTGTCTTTTCCTTCAAGCCAATCACCTTCCCGTAGTAGAGTGGGTGAAACCAGCCTGGGGCGAATCTTCTCGGAGAAGGAGCGAACCGTTGTTAGTCCAACATCAAGAGCAATTTGGCGTGCCTTATCAACTTCAACTTACGATCGCTCAGAATCTGCTCCCTGCGCAGAAACTACCGTCCCGTGGGATATCCCTGCGGCTCTGGCGAGTCTGACGACTTTCTCGGTGATGCCAACTTCTATATCATAAAACGCCTCTGCCGAGCCAGCTGCGGCTCGCGTGGTGCCTATGCAGTTGAAAAACGTGTCAAAACCTTTAATTGCGGCGAGAAGTTTCTCGGCGACCTCAGGCTTTTCCAAGTCGTCAAAGTCCTTCACCTCGAAGCTCACCAGCTTTTCGTTCTCTGGAACATCTGGTGCTCTTCTCCCAATGACGACCACCTTGGTCCAGTCTTCGCTGTCCAGCAGTTCTTGCAGCACGAACTTGCCGGTCGCCCCGGTGGCTCCGAGGATCAGACCTTTGCGAGGCTTTCTCGTGCGCTCCCCTGCTGCCGACATACTGCCCTCGTGAGCGCGCAGCAACCAATAACCAACTATAGCCGACAATACGACGCTCAGAAACGCACCGCGCAACGAAATGGCCATCTATTCCCTACTCGGTGGTCACCCTGCCCGTTTCGCACTGACTACGAGGGTTCATTCTCATGTCAGAACAGTCTGTGACCCGGTCCGAGTCGCTTTGGATGAGGAATATTTACTGCTACAATTAGTAATATTAATCGTATTCGAATATTTCATAGATATTCAAACTCCACCGGATTACTACAGTTAAGAGTAGGTCAGAAATGAGTGTCGTGTGTATGGATTTGTATAGTCTAAGCGTTAAGAGTCCTTGTCAAAAATAAGTTACACACACATGAATGTGCACACATAGTGCTAGATTTTAGTATAGACGTTCCATCATGAACATGGAAATTGCGCCATCCTTTTGGGAAACGTGCACATGCAGCAGTCTGACTCTAAGTTTATTTCAATGTTCAAACATTTTATTTGAACAAGCTTTTCATCTCAGGATGTTTGGAAGGATTACGCAACATGTACCCTGTGTTTACTTTCAATTCGCAGCTTTACGTTAGTTCACTCACTGTTAAACGTTTCATGATGTTAGGTGAGGCGAAAGACAGCGAAAGACGGCGAAAGGGGTAAAAAATCTAGCAGAACGGCACTTGCACTTTCGATCCCATAAGCTTAATGATTCACTAACTTACATGAGCAAGCAAGGATGGTTTTGAGGGAGAGCTGGGCTACTTGGTCTATGGCCGACCTATACTGTCAATATCTGTCAACATTGCAACGTGTAGACGTCGGCGTTTCATCCATCACACACCTCACCAGACATGCTTTAAGTTAGTCCAGTTTCCAGGCCACAAGGCTGAGGCTCGGAACGTCTCGAACGGAACTACACAACGTTGAGCCCGTTCACGCAAACTTTAGGAACTGTTCTTGTGTGCAAGCGGGTGGCCTTTCGATCCACGGAATTTTAAGTGTTGCTCCCTTTTCGGAATTCACTGTCGGGTCAAATCAAGACCTTTGCAAAAGGAGAAAACAGATAATCTGCCTCTGCCTCTCTCCTGTTTGCGATGAGAAGACGAAAATCCAGACGTCCAGATATACTTATAGCACTGAGTAGACGACTCAAGATGCGCCATAGATTGCAGAATTCTGAACAGATTGCAGAACAGCAAACTTTTCATGAAAAAATTTTTCACTGTAAAGGTGACCGTCAAAGTCTTGAGAGCGGAACAAGCTGCACACTTGCCGTCTCGTTGACGTCGTTGACGTTGCGTGTCTGTCTCCCGTGCATTGTACTGAAGGTCGGGTTTGTGCATCTTTGGCTGGAAGCTGACGACAGGAGGGTCGACTGATACTATTTCCGTCCTTCTCGGACTAACATCATGGGTGGTGCTTTCTCTGTTCTGTTTCACTCCCAGGGGTCATAGGCACCTTCTACGTCAAATGGTGGAACAGCAGTCCCACTTCAACCTGCTTTGTATTTGGTCAAAACCTGCAAACTGTACATGTTTACTCGAAGATTCTGCGCCACAACCGACTTTCCTTCATCTTCCGAGACCAGTCGAAAAGTTTTCCTTCCCTCCTCTTTCATCTTGTGTCTTTCTCATTCACTTTTGCAGAGTTCCTCTACGATTCCAGTCAAATTCACAATCAGTGCCCGTACCACAAGAGCCAAGTATCCAGACCTGCGAGTCTTGAGAGGATTCACTTCCCATGGATTCACTTAACCTGGTCCTACGTGCACACGCACATTTTCTGGTGTGACTGGTGAAGTCAGGTCCAAATCCTTGATAGTATAGGGGTCAGTAAGGAAGGCTTACTTGCAAATTGTAAGGTCACTCACTCACGGACTGTGAAGACGGTGAAGGGAAGAAAGCGCATTCGAGCACAAGTGACAGGACCAGAATTGTCAGAGTCAGCTCCAATCAACACCCGACTACAGCGCATTGCGCACAGAGCGATCGCGGAGGCAGTCGAGTGTCGAGGTCCTGCGCAGCAAGGTCAGCGACGGCAGCGGGCAAAGCGTGGGAAGAGGTCTTGGACGGGCGGCGGGACACTAAAATGAGCTCTTGTGTGCTTGACAGCGACTGCCCGGCAGGGTATGTTTGCTATGGGAACGTGTCTTGGCTCGAGAGCGACGTAAATGAATGCTTGTGCAGCACCTGGTAAGTCTGTGAGGTGGCAGAGGCTTGTGTATCGCGCTCGCCTGTGCTGACGATGTTTGTGATGGTGACCGCGAGTCAGGTATGGATGGTCTGGCACAGACTGTACCGAATTTGGGGTCAACACCTATATTGGGCTTGTCTCCAGAGGTTCTATGACGATTATCGCGGCGACTTGCGCGTTTCTTGGTGTGACAACATTGGTCGACCTGGTCGTGACGATGAAGAAGGAGTTCCGTTTCACGGCTGGCGCGCTGACACTGATCAGTGTTACGATTGCTCTGGTCGCCAACGTCTTTGCTCATATCTTCACCATTCTCAGCACTGTATTGCCCTCTGAACTGGATACAACGCCAGTGGGCTCGGACGACAAGGTATCCTCGTACTCCATCCCCATGCGAGTTTTCTTCTTCTTCGTGTCGGTGTTTTCTGTGATCTCTGGCCTGCATATTTCTGTCATGTGGGTAGAGCTCGCATTCCGGGCGGAGAAAATGATGGCTCGAGTCATTCACTCTGTGACCTACTACAGGAGATATGTCCTCTTCTTCGAGGGCCTTTTCGGGGTAACAATGTTGGTCCTGTTTGCTCTGGGCCGCTTCGACTTGATCGGGGTAATTCTCATCCCTTTCATCTTCCTCATCGGCATCACCTTCCTAGTTGGCAGAATTCGAATGTCGAAAGTCTTAATGACAGCAATCAGCATCGCGAGCGCAAGCGAGGAGAAGAATCCCGACTCGAACCCATTCGAAGTGTCGAGCAGTTCCAAGAAGAAGAAGGAAAAATCCGCGGTTGATCGAACGAGGCGCACACTCAAGCACATTCAGCGAGTGAGTCTTCACGTGATTATTTGGCTCTTCGTAGTCGGATTTTGTGCGTTCTGGTACTTTTTGTTCAGCACCAGCATTCTTCACAGCCAGGGATGGAAGGAATACTCCCCCTCAACCGGAGCCAGCATCCCTTTGATTATTAACGAGCTCTGGGCAATCTCCGTCCTAGCACTCGACGTGGTCATTTTCTCTTATGCATTTCGAAACACAAGGAAGATTGTTCGCAGACAAAAAGGGCTCCTCGACCCCTCCTCCGGCGAGACCAGTGGCCGGGACCTCGAATTGTCCAAGGGGGACACTTCCCTCATGGAATATTCCGTCGCTCCATCGAACTACCACGCTGGGATCCTGGCTGCAAGCAACCCTCAGAGTATTTCCGACTCGCTCTAAACGCCAATGTGTACCACTTAGCGCCTTGAGTTCCAAAGGTTCGTGTTTGAAGGACGATGGCATGGGTGGGAGGGCGCCCGCCTGAGGTCTGCAAATACCGCTACTCAGTACCCGTACCTTTTCTGCTTCCCATCTGTAACTCCGCAGAGACCTTTGTCATGTCAATCCATGGACATCAACTCGAAATGAACGTGGCTTTGTTCTTCTCTGAGCAAGTCCGGTATCAGAGGCGCGAAATCTTGCAGAAGCTGCCTCGACATAGATGGGTCACAAATTTGGGTTGGTCTGTGACTTTAACGTTCTGGCTAGTCACCTTTACCGTGCAAGGTCGGGAGTGTCAGGAGAGTTGGCAAGAGAA
Source organism: Parietichytrium sp. I65-24A (assembly GCA_012862575.1). Classification (NCBI taxonomy): domain Eukaryota; class Bigyra; order Thraustochytrida; family Thraustochytriidae; genus Parietichytrium; species Parietichytrium sp. I65-24A. The sequence continues at coordinate 156,589 of BLSF01000021.1, forward strand.
AGACGCACTGTTCACAGTCAATCAATGTGTTCAATGAGCTATGCTGAGATTAATGCTGAGCGCTGCGTCGCACATCATCGCACGGCGATAGACGTAGGACATCTATATTTCGGAGCCAGCCTGTGGCAGGTACTGTGAGTACTAGTACCGAGTACTGTACTGACTGTGAGTGAGTAGAAAGATGACGGAGATTAAAATTAAAACACGGGGGAGAGGAGACTCCTGAGTCCAGCACAGCTCAGCCGTGATTTCGCACCTGGGAAGGAGATCTATGGCCAGGCCCATCCAGTCCGCACTGGTGCCTAGTGCTCAGTAACCAGTGCCCAGAAGAGGCATGGATGGATTTGCGTTTGCATTTTCAGCCTCTTGTCTGACGTTTCCGCGTGGTTTCCACCCGTCAGTTGTTGACGGGCGGAGGTGTGCTCACATGTGTTCACATTTGCTCACACAGCTCACACAGCCAGTACCGACCGGTACAGAGTGCTGAGTACTGGCGCCAGAGAGACGATGGATGATCAGGACGATCAAGATGATCGATCAACCACACAAGACGATTTTACCCGTACTTGGAGACTACCAGTATCCTACAATGTGTCACCTATTTTTGTGTCGATGAAATGATAAAATGAGATCAGCTGCATTTTTCACTGTCAACCAACGCAAGTTTTTAGCAAATGGTCTTTCTTGTTTTTGTTATTGTATTTGATCTTGATCGAGATCAATCAAAACACATCGTATCCCAACAAGTTTGCACTTCACAGTACTCACTTTCGCTGACAGTTCTTGAATTTGTGGTCAACCAACCAACCAACCAACTTGACTGACAAGGAGAAGGAGCAGGAGAAGAGCAGAAAGAAACGGGGCTGCTTGACGGTGAGTTTGAGTCGTGAAGATAATGAAGATTACCTCCATGGCCTCGGTGATATAACACGATACTCAGTACAACAAGCCAACGCACCCACTTATGCGAAGAAAGAAGGCTCTTTCTCTTACTTCCAAACAAGACATCAAAGGGCCATCATCATCATCATCATCATCCTGGAAGGATGAATTTGCTCTCTTTAAAAATCAATTTTTTGCCAGAACTCTTCATCCGAAATGCATCCCAGAATCCTCACACAAGTTGAAACAGCTTTTCCTTCCTTCGTTTCTGAGTTTGAGCAAGAACAATCAGCCAATCGAAGCTCGGGTGCAAACTGGCGCACTTCTTGAGTCACTCACCTACCTCGGACCTTGGAGATTGACGGAGCTGTCTCGGAGCTCTTCGCCAGTAACTTATGCATTTGACTGTGAATGACTTACCAGTCGCAAAGTCTCAGAGCAGATCAACTTTGAACACGCCTATGTGTAGACGGCGTTGTTCTTATAAGTTATCCCTGCCCCAGCTCCTCGTAGGCTTCCGCCATTTTTCATCTCGTCCTACCGGAACTTAATCAATCCGCTAGCACACACCTCGCAACACCACGAGCAGGATTGGGTCTGGGCTACCCGATGGAGTAGCCAGCCCATAGGCAAAGGTCCTTGTGTGAGACTACGCGCGCACACCTTTGGGAAATTCCTCGGTTTTGTAATCTTGTTTAGTTGATTCTGGTAGGATGTTTTTGTGTTCGTCTTTCGGGATGACTTGTGCGGAAATTCATTCACTGTCAAGACGGAGTAAACGTCAGTGACTGGTGTTGAAAAGAATGGTTGATGCGCCAATGTGATGGCGATCCACGTTTTGTCTTTGATCGCGAACGAACAAGCGCTTCTCGACTGCCACCTCAAGTTTCGAAAACACCTGCTTCTCGTAGGAGCAAGCCAACAAACTTCTATTTTGTAGACTCGTACTCGTAAAATGTTTCTCGACAGTTGTCGAGAGTTTGGCGTGCCCTATGTATGCCTATCCAAGTCGCAATAGAACGCCGAGCTCCTATTGTCGAGCTAGCTGCTATCATGCTATCATGCTATCACAAGGAGAAGCCAGCTGGGCCCCTTGATTTTGGACCCTTGAGCGTCAACTATCCCCACTACATCTCTCGCAGTACTCGAGCACGGTGTCTTGTAGGAACTCGTGCTTGGCCGAGTCTCAATGGAGAGCATGAGCCGCTCGCTAGATCATCGCAAGCTCACATGAGCTCACCGCAAAGGAAAGTCGCTTGTTCCCGCTTGGGCTTGGGCTTGTGCCATCACAAATGTCTCACTCAGGTGACAGAGAATAACTTTTTTGGTGGCTGTGACTTTTGAATTCTGAGATTGTTCGAGGCACTGCACGAGAAACAGAAGAGCCCTTCTCGCGAATGCCTCGGTCAGCTGGAAGCTCCCCTGCGCCGTCGCCACCCCTCAGCATGAGCTCCTTCCAACAATCTTGTATGAGTCAGATTGCACAGTCAGAAAAACAACGACCAGAATTCAGTGCTCAGAATTCAGAAGGTTTTGTTAGTGGGTCGATAAGTCTGCCGTACGCCTCGAACGCCACACCGGTTCCTTTTTTCTTCAACCTCCATCTCGCTCTGGACTACGTGCTATGAACATGTGAAGCCAACTAAAACTCTAACTCTGCTTAAAAGTCACCACTCATTCGTGCCGTATGTTAATAAACTATGGGTAGTACCCGGCCATCTTGACTATCTCGACTCTTTGGACAATTTTTTCTCCAAGATCAAAAAAAGAGTCATTCGTCGAAGCTGCTTTTGTCCAATGTCAGGCAAAGAACGAATGTTTGTGGAGTGCAGTGGTGTCAGTATGATTGTGAGGAAAAGGGAAAGAACGGCAACAAGACGCAGACTTTCGCACCTGCGGACAAAAGCCTTGTTCATACCCTGTGCCCTCCATCGGGACCAACGCCATGTCCAACCGGAGGCTAATACTACAGACTTGTGTTGACAGTGTACGAGTACAGTGGCCAAATGCACCCAGTCCGAGTCTGTCATCATCATTCCATTCTCTCATTCTACCATTCTATTTTAATCCAAAGTGAATGAATGATTGTGACTTGCTCACACACGCTCACCCGGACCTTCAGGACTCTAGAGGCTAAGTAGCCAGGGAGTAGAGAGAAATAGCCATAGTAGTAGCATGCAGTCAGGCAGAGAGTGTCGAGTACAGTACGTGGTATTACACTGATAGGTGAAATAGGTAGCCCTGTACGTGGCACTGTGACCTACCTGTGTGTCGTTTCTCGAGGCGAACCGGTTTTCTCTCCGTGAATCTGGCGTTTCTGCCACGCGTGCAGGCCTACGTCTACGTGGCCAGGACACAGGCGGGAGGCGCAGAGGAAGTCTGCGACTGTTTCAAAAGTCCCATTTGTATCCCGTGTTCCGTATTCCAACGCGCAGCGAAGAAGGAAATGGTCGCGCTCGTGAGTCCGTCAACTTTCATGAAAGGAGTACTGTCCGGCGATGCTACTCAATACTACTAACTAATCATCATTACCAGCAACTATTGAACCTGTAAAAGGACTGGCGCCTATTACACCCGACACTTGCCCACCCACCTAACTAACATGTAAATTCCACTCCGCCGCAGGGCCGCTCGTAGCCGGCGCCACGTCTATTACAAGACCCGACTTTCTCCATCTACGGGTCCCGGTGGCATCTTGTAACATCGACTACAATTTATCTCGCCCCCTCTCTCTCTCTCACTCTCTCTCTCTCTCGCACCCTTCTCTTCCCGCTACACACATGTGGAGTAGTTTGAGGAAGAAAGGAAGGAAGGAAGAAAGGAAGGAAGGAAGCAAAGCGGCAAGAGAAAGGGGAAGGAGCAGCCTGTGTGCTGAGTACTACTCAGAACTAGCGTGCTTTGCAAAGCGAAGGAGGAAACCCAAGTTCTCTCGGAGGAGGAGGAATAGAAGGAGGAAAGAGGAGGAGGAGGAGGGCAGGGTGTGCTCTCTCGCACTCTCAGCTAGCCAAGTGCTACGAGCAGCGAAAGGCCAGAGGTGGTAGAACTGGTAGAGTTCACACCGCAGTGACACGGATGACTACGAGAGACCGCGCATGAGCAAGGAACGCTTGAAGACAGAGGAGAAGAGGAGAAGTAGACAAGAAGAGAAGAGAAGAGAGAGGAGAGCCAATCCAGCAAGCAAGGCAAGGCCGCAAGAGCGGAAAGAGTGGGAAAAGAGTCTCACTTACCCTGCGTCCTGTGAACGAGCGAGCGCCGCTGGTCCCGCTTTCCCTCCCTCTCCCCCTCCCTGCCAACTCGGTTAGAGTCTTGGCGAGTGTCGTTGCTGAAAAGGGGCTCACCTCGCGGCAGCACTCGAGTTTGCGGCGGCTTGCGTTGGTTGCCCTGACCCTCGCTGTGGGCGTGGTGGGCGTGGCGTTCTGGCGCAGTGCTTTTCTTTGCGAGGTGACACGGACGGTCATTGCAGCCGGTTGCTGGAACGGCGACGGGGTGGCGGATTTGGGCAGCTGGGGAGTGGACTAGCTTCGCAGGCGACCAGCAGCCGCGATGGAGGACGGAACTGCCTCGCCAATGCTAGCTTGCTTCAATGACACTGACTGCGAGAACTACCATGGTCATCTGTGTTATACCATCGCCGTCAACGAAACCGCCTGCTTTTGCAATAGCTACTTTGGATGGGTCAATGATGAAGACACGTGCGTGGGCGGAACACCTACGTTCTATATCACCCTCGCCTTAGCTGCATTTGAAATTGTACTTGCAACTGTTTTACTGGTTTTCAGCGTCATGGACAGCATTTTGATCTTCGGCCTCAGTAGAGAAAGGCTCAGACGCGCGTCTTCAGTCATGCTTACAAGCTTCACGCTTCCTCTCGCCCTGCTCTTCTTTCTCATTTGGCGGTCACTCCACATCGGAACCACGCTCTCTCCTACCGCGCCACTTCAATTCCTTGATGGTGTGGGTTTCGGGAGATTTGAGCTGCAAAGCCGCGGAATCATTTTCTTGACATTTCTAATGGCAGCCACCAGCGCGGCTGCGCTGGCGGTGATGTGGATGTCGATTTCTATGCGTGTCAAAACGTTGCAACTTGACTCTGCTTCTTCATGGAAGGAAGTCATGATTTTGTTTTTTCTCTTCTGCGTCATATCCATGGTTGTTGCCGTTGAGATTGAGTGGACAATTGCCGGCCCTGTCACGATCCCATTCCTGTGCATTTTAATTATGATGCTGATGTATGGACGAAAGAGCATGATCGAACTTTTACAAGTTGCTGTGGAACTCGAGCAGGAGCAATCAAGACTCGTGCGCCCATATCATCAAGAGCCTGGCGAGCCAGAGGTTGCGCACAAAGAAAAGCGTGCCATGAGGGCGATCAGCCTCACAGGAACTCACATTATTATTGGCCACTGCGGCATTCTACTCAGCGCTGTTGCAAGCTTTGTGCTAATTGTCATTGGTAAGGGCTGGAAAGATTTGGCTTCTCCAGGGACTTTCTCGCCTGTGACTTTGGCGGATGACCTGGTTCCGGTTTTCACTCTCTACATCCTCAGCGCGATCTTTTACTATGTGCACCGCAACTCTCACAAACTTGTGCGATCTGCCAAGGCTGCAAAAGCTGCAATGTCTGCATCATCCAACATGCGCAGAGGAACTCACTCGAGCCTAAATCATTCGGCGCGGAAACAATCCATCAATCCGCTGTCCGTAACCCCTGCGCCCCCTACCTTGTGAACTATACGAACCCTCTTTTTCCCAATCTGTTGTCATGCACCTCATGTTTTTCTGTTTCGCACTTTTTAATTTGCTTGACTCCCCTTTTTCTCTTCATTTTTTGATGTATCACAGTTGCGCTGGACCAATACACGTCAAGATGGGACTTGCGTGTCGTCTTCGCTCAGTTCGAAGAATGTGAAAACACATTTTGAGTTTGTTAATTTTTTTACTGAAAGAAGAAAAAGTAAACGAAAACGTTTTTATCCTGATTGCTCTGGGCATGGAAAGCTTCATTACGGTTTTTTTCTTTCATGAACATTTTATTCCAAATCTTGTCTGCGCTTACTTCTCCCATTTTCGAGCAAGAACGGGAAACAAAAGACACGTCCTCATTGCTGGGAGCGATAATTACATCAGGTAATAGGTCGTGTCGCAAATTGTACCAGCGCGCACGCAATAGTCACTGAGGAGTCTGCTTCTCACTCATTTCGCTGCATCCGCTTGCTCGAAAAGCGGGGCAAATGCTTTCATCCGGCGGGACCGCTCCTCGCCAAACACTGTCCTCGCAAAAACAAACTTCATTTTCAGCATGTCAAAGTCCATTACAACGTCAGTGTTGATTGGGCCACTTGGCAAATCGGGCGGATCGACAAACTTTCTCAAGTCCACCACGGTCATTCCACGAGTGTAGGCACCATTCAACTCCACTCTCACGCTGCAGGGCCGAGTCTCGACTGAGCTTGGGTCCAATAGGCACACCACCGTTCCCGCGTCCCCGAGGACAGCAGTATCTTTCTTCCAGTTGTTCATCTCCCTGTACATGATACGTGCCGCCAATTCGTCTCCGCTGTTTGTGAATTCCACCCCAGGGCCTTTCAGGTCCTCGTAGCCCATTTCCTCCAGTTCCGAGCGGGTGAACACCACGTCTAGAAAGGCGTCCCAAGGGTACATTGTAATTGGGATACCGCCTTCAAAGACCATCCGCGCAGCTTCCGGGTCGTACGCCGCGTTGGCCTCCGACCACACATTGAAGTTTCCACCGCGAGAAACAGCACCGCCCATCCACAGAATGCGGTCCACTTTCTCGCGCCAAAGCGCCGGGTTCAGCCGCATCGAAATGGCCACGTTCGTCAGAGGCGCTAGGGCGATCACGCTTACCTGCTCTCCTTCCGGGATCTGGGCGAGAATGTCCAGGTACAGCTGCGTGGCATGAACCTTGCTCACCGGCCGAGAGGAGTCTGGGAGCGGCGGTTCGAGATCCCCGAGACAGTCTTTGCCGTGAATCACCGGGGCGTAGTGTATCTTCTCAAGCAGCGGCGCCTCGAACCCGCGGGCCACCGGCATGTCCAGTCTGGTATTCGCCGAGTCCAGCACCTTGAGCGTCGCCGCTACCGTGGTGTCCACGGCACCGTTGCCGGCCACGCACATGACTGCGAGCACATCTAGCGCAGGGTTCTGCACCGCCAGCAGAAGCGCCAGCGCGTCGTCCACGCCAGTGTCGCAGTCCACGATCACCTTCTTCCTCGCGCTCGCTCCGCTGCTCATCTTCCGATCCTCTCGCGCTGCCATCACAACTCTCTCTCTCTCTCTCTCTCGTCCTTATCCTTCCTTCCCACACAACCGACGCGCCTTTCGCGCCGCTGTGGCCACGATAACGGATAAAAGCGTGAGGACGCGAAATTGGAATCGTCCCACTAGTCCCACTCCACTGAGAGTACTGAGAGTACTGAGAGGGGGGGTGCGCGATGTGACTTTTGTGAGAGAGAAAGAGAGAGAGACAGTGAGTTGGTGGTGTGCGTCGCTTTTTCTGTCCCTTATGGATGCACGTAGCCGCTGCTAGTAGATCCACTCTGTGGACGATTGCGAGAACGTGACGCAATAAGTTAGTGCATTCTTACGCTCGGTACTAGTAGGACGCACTTATACGTGGGTGCGCACTACGACCGTTCCACTCTGAGCGCTAGTAGCCAAGAGAATGCTAGCTAGCAACAAAACTAAGACGAAGCCAGAGGGAAGGCGTATCCTGGAGGGTATAAATAGTATCCTTAAATATAATGTGGTATTTGTAGATACTAATCATTAATCAGTCAGTCTAACAACACTGCTAGTACTAGCTAGGTTGCTGTTGTGTGTAAATAAGTAGAATAGAAACATTGTGTGCATTATTCATGTGCATGCGATTGGGATTGGGAGAAGGGAAAAGTAGAAGGGAGAACTGTGCAGAGACAGATAGAGACAGCGCCCGAGGGCGTACTGACAGTGTGAGAATTGTGAGTACCAAATAAAGAGCGAGTGCAACGCTTTATCTTGAAACGCTTGAGCTGAAGGGTGAGCTGAGGTTTGGTTCGCCAAGCGCAAAGGTACACTACACCATACTACACAACCAAGGTCCAAGCAGCGGGTGATTGGACTGGGTGCTTCGGAGGAGTACTGTTCAGTTGAAAAGAGGAAGAAACGGGAAAGAGGAAAAGGGAGCGCAGGAGAACGAATGTTGGTTCAAGGCGCTAGTGACTTGGGGGAATAGAGGCGGCTTGGGTCGTGTGGCTAGAGGCGCTGCACAAGCTCCGACGGCGGAAGCGCAGACTTGGCGACGGGGTGATTCATGAGTGTCGCGGAACCTGGCGCTGAGGACGGCTGATGCAACTCGCTTGAAATGGTCTCTGAATCATGGTGGACGCGGATTCCGGCCCGGGATGCACGCGGCTGGACGCCTCTACATTGGGCATGCTTTGCTAATGACCTGACTGCGGCTCAGGAAATGCTCAACGATCAGCCGCATGCATCCGCCGAGCTCTCGAATGCGGGCAAGTCGCCGTTAGATATTGCCGTGGAGATGGGCCGCCAGCCCCTTATTGCGGCCATCCTGTTAGCTCAGTATGAGCAGCACCTCAATCTGGATCAGATACCCGTACGGACGTTCCTGCGCTCTGCTGAATTCTCGCAGGTTGTCCAAATTCAATTCGCACATCCTTTGGACAGCGGTAAATGGGAGCGGCAGTTTGTTGTCACAAACCCCGGGCTGGGGCTGCTTCTCGTGTGGCAAGGCCAGTCGCCGAGAAGTGAGCTGCGACTGGCAATCCCTGCCCAAGGTTGGGCCAGTTTGCGAACTGACCGGGCAAAGTTCGTGGTGACCATTGCCTGCAGGGCGACGAACGGCTCCCGGCCCCTCTTTGTTGGTGCGCGGAAAAGCTGGCCTCCGCTAACTCGAATCAAGATACGAGCCGGAGATACTGTCCGCTTGCGCGAAATTTACAACTGTTTGTGGCATTTAGCATTGACGTCAACCTCCTTTGCTGCAATCGTTGTCCAGGCCGCCGCACGAGGTTGGGCCGTTCGACGCGCGTTGGGCATTTTCAATGACGGTAGTAAGAGGCCGAGGAACGGAACTGCAGCTCTTCGCAAAAATTTGACTGCCGAGATGGCTCTTGGGCCGAAGAATCAGAAAGCATCAAATTCCGGAAGTCTTGCTCGTTCCGCGTCTGCCCCGTCATCAAATCAATCTTCCCGTCGCTTGAGCCTCAATCTTGACTGTGAAAATACTGGCAGTCTACGAGCCAGATTTTCTGGGAATCGGATGGATTCTCCGCACGCTGCGCAGCAGAGCAGCCTCCTTGCATTGCAACAAATAGACGACGAGTTTGAAGATGACCCACATGGGTTGTGGGATACCGGCGGGGCGTCCCTATCGATTCTCATACACTGCCAGGGCAAGTCCTATGCGGGGAAATTCGTCCCATGGAACCCGCCAAGACAAGCAACCGTTGACCCAGGCAAGCAAGAGCTTGTCATCTCGTCGAATCTAGAAGAGGTTCAAGAAACATCTATAGACAGGGTACCTTTCTCCTGGCTATCTAGTGTGCAGTCAATCTCTGAGACACGGTCTGTGATACGCACCGTTTTAGGGGAGGCTTACTTTGTCACGGCCGATGATCCGGCGATGATTGCACGCGCATCTGCGCTCCTAGGATCCTTCACGAGCCAAGAGGAAGGTGCCTCGATCTGTCTCCAGCGCTTCTGGCGTATGGCAAGCGCCAGACTGCAATTGCGCCGTCTTCAAGCTCTTCAAACGCAAATTTGGGTGCCAGCAGTCGATCCAAAGACGAATCGTACATACTTTTTCAATCACGCGTCGAGGCGGTCTACTTGGACGATGCCGGAGTGGGTGTACTCTTACGATGCGGACCAAACGCGGCCATACTTTTTCAACACAAAAACGCGTGAGTCTTTATGGGATCACCCTTCCGAACAAGCTGCCCTGGAGCCAGTTACGTTGTTGCTGGGTTGGTGCAAGGCGCGAATGGACAAAGATATACAGTCTATCTTGCGCCCCGTGACTTTGCACGACTGGACTCATATTGCTCAGATACTAAACACGATCGTTCCTGGGAGTGTGCATATTGGGGCACTTAGCTCTTCTTCTGACTCCTCAAGAGATCACATTCAAAATCTCACGCTCATGAGCAACACGCTATTTGACCTGGCTGTGTCTTGCTGTATGATGCCTTGCGAGCCTATTGAGATTGCGCGAGCCGTGTTGCATGAGCACAACGCGAATTTATTTCGCGCCTGTGCACGAAGCACGGCACCCCGGTCAGCATCTTCGTCTGCAGTAATATCGCAGTGCTTAAAGTTTGCCGATCAGCTGTTGGACGCCGACGTCCAAACTACTTTCATTGAGAGTGTGGAGCATTGTTTGGGTCGAAATTTCAGTAAAAAAAGGGATAAAGCCATTATGCAGTGCGCCGCTGCTCTACAAAGTCTCGGATGCGAGTGCGGGACGAAGCAAATCCTTTCTGTGGCCGCAGATGGCGACATTCTGATCCAAGAGTCAGTATATGCTTTCATCATTGCGTCACAGGCTCCTGATCTTCACTCCAAGATTGCGACTCTCCCGCCTCAACAAACAATGGAAGAGCGGGCGGCACTCTGCTGGCTAAACCGGCTTCAAATACAACTTGCCCCAATGTCATTTTCAGCTTGCACGCACCTCACTATACTTCGAGCGTGTGAGAAAGTCGGCATCCGGGTAGATTGGGGTAGAGTGGAGCTTAATCCCAAGAGCAAACAGCAGGTGCAAGCTAATGTCTTTTACCTGTTTTCGCTCTTGGAAACTATGCAGGATTTATGGACCGCAAAATTTAAAGTAGTGGATGTGCTCATCATGTCTCGTGAGAGCACGTTGCGTATAATTCAGACTCTCATGGAGTACGCGTACACTAGAGGGGTGGGCAAGACGGTAGAGGCTATGGAAAGCACTCTCCTTCAACGTATACAGGCTGTATGGGCGAAGAAGAACGTCAAAGGTGATCCTCCCCTCTCCATCCAAGATGAGCGGTTCATGAGTGGCCACCTGTTTTTGTCACTCCTAGGCAAAGAGGTAAAAAATGACCGTGATTCCGCGGTCCCCCATGTTCTTTCACTGATTCGGCGAGCAGGCACTTCGGTCCCTGTCTCCTCGTCGCAAGTCGAGAGTGGGAGCGCCAACGCAATCCGAATTTTGATCGCGATTACCCTTCAGGTTTCCGCATGTTGAGGTCGGTCCTCGCAACTTGTATAAAGTCTGTGTGATATGTAAAGGTTGAAAACTCGAATCGCTGCGTCGTATGGAGCGGCATGTAATTCTCTCACAAAGATCAAAATCGAAAATAGGGTGAAGGAGGATAAGATCAACTGTAAATCTCTTGGTCGAATTTTTGGGACCGTCAAAAGCCGAAAAGTAGAGGTACATTTTACGCACAGATCCTTGAAATTGGAGAAAGGAAAGACCAAGTGCACGCGCCTCAGATCGTCCACCTGATGACTGGCGATGCTCTCGACGGAGCATCAATAGCTTTCCAGTGCACCGGCATCATTCCGATCGACTTTGTGACGAGCCAAAAAGAAACGCCTATTTATTCAATTGAAAGAATACGAAAAAGACTACGTGTACACGACCGCCACGCAAAACAGTTGGGACCTTGTGGGCTACATAAGTTACGACAACTGCTCCACCAAGTCTTTTGCGACTTGCTCAAGGTCAAGCTCTCTCAGCCGCTTGAACGGTCTTGGCATTGCCTCAAGGCTCGCCACCTTCTTGCCCTTCGCGCGGACCTCAAAAGTGCCTTTCCTGGGCCGTTCTTCGTTGACGAGGAACTTGGGGGCCGCGATGCCCTTATCTTTCGCCAAGTCCATCACAGATTTCTCCAATTTCGCAGCAGAGCGTTTAAACACGCCTCACGACTTGCACGCCTCTACTTGAACAACCGTCTGCCCGCCCTGCGCCTGGCTAGCGTTCGCTTCCTCTTCCACCTTCTCGCTCTTTACACTCTCCTCCGCATTCTTTTCCTCTTCCTTCTTCTTGGCCGCAGCGGTCTGCTTCGCTCTTGGCTCCTGCTGCTTCTTGGTGCGCTGTCTCTTGGACGGCTGCTCCTCTTGTTCCTCTTGCTCCGCCTCTTTCACTCTTTCCTGTCCCTCCTCCGCCTGGGAGGTCGCCTCCTTCGCAATGCGCGCACTCCTGCGCACCATTTCTTTTTGCTTCTTTCTTCTTACTTCTTGCTTCTTGCTCACCAGAAGGTCTCGCTCGCAGGTGTGCACCCCAGCGGGGCTGTTAATTAGGGTGCTCGGTTACTCCGGGCGGTAGAGACGCTCGTTACTCGCGAGTGCAGACACGTGTACATACATACATACGTACGCGAGTTACGCGAGCTCGCAGTTGTGGTCCCACAAGTGGCGCGAGATGGAGTCTTGTGTTGTGGTAAACCGTAGCATAGGTTAAGACTCGTGGATCCCTTGAGATGTCTTGAGGTGTCTTGAAGTCTCTTGAGAGGCGCCACCCTTGAAACCCAAGGGGCGGAATGGTTTTGTCAGTGAACTAACACAGAGAGGCGATGGCAGATGGATGGACACATGACACACATGACGCATGACGCATGACGCGAGGAGAGTGCCAGCGAGAGCCTGATTGTTGTTGGGCGAGAGCTAGGAGTTAGACAAAGACGCAAACACAGAGTTAGACGTAGACGTAGACGCAGACACAGCCGAGAGGTCGCGGTTGAGGCGTGGCCAGGCGCAGATGCAGGCGGGATGTCGACTGTGGACAATGCGGACGATATCTACATTCCGCTGCTGATGAGCCTGATCGCGGGAGGCGCGACCACGATTGGCGCCTTGTTCGTGCTCTTTCTTGGGGACCGGCCGAAGCGCAAGCACATGTCGTTCAGCCTGGCCCTTGCAGCCGGAGTGATGATTACGGTCAGTTTGTTCGATATGTACATCCCAATGGTGATGGAGGAAGGGTTTATGATCCCCACGCTGGCAGCGTCCCTCGGAGCAATGTTCTTCGGCATGCTGATGAAGCTGCTACCGAACCCGGAAAGGATGATGCTCCCCCTTTACTCGTCGAAGAACGGCGGAGGAGGGCACGGACATGGACATGGACACGGACTTCGAAAACAGTTTTCAATGGACGACGAGAAGGACTCTAAAGACAAGATTAAACAATGGCGGTTGGGTATGATCATGATGGTGACTCTGACTGCTCATAATTTTCCAGAGGGCCTCGCAGTAAGCGTTTCAAACCTAAAGTCTGAGAACCTTGGGCTTGTCGTGACGCTTGCAATCGCCCTTCACAATATTCCCGAAGGTCTTTCCATCGCGGTGCCCATCTATGCAGCTACTGGAAGAAAATTCTACGCCATCATGATGGCTCTTCTTTCTGGGCTGAGCGAGCCTCTCGGCGCGTTTGTCGCACTCGTGTTTCTCCACTCCTTTTTCGCTGAAGCCCCGTATCTTGTAAACTACGTTCTATGCCTCGTCGCAGGCATCATGACAAGCGTCTCTTTCCAAGAGCTCATTCCCGAGGCGCTCTCTTATGGGCACAAAGAATCCTTTTATTTGGGCCTATTCGTCGGTTTCTTGACCATGATAAGTACCATATATCTCCAACCGTGAGCTACAATTGTACAACCGTGAGCAGAAGTGGCGAAAAGAGGAAAAGAGGACTGGTCTTGATGAAGTGCTCTACTCGATGCTCTCCTGCCCATTTTTTCCAGAACTAAAAAGTAATGAGTAAAAGTAATTGATGCTTTACACACCGATACATGTGCACATGGAAAAAAGGAATATATTGTCATCCTGATCGCGCGAACAAGGCGCGATGTAGGTTAGCCATAGGTAGATCGCGGCGGCAACGGCGGACCCACCTTCATCCGCAAGACTTTAACTTGGTTTGGATCACTCCGGGAGACAGGATGGACTGCGGGTGAATTTTGAACTTGCGGGTAAAGCAACCCTCTGACGCGCGACCCTTGAAGAAGGCTTGGGCGCTGCATTCTGGTCTGAGTGCTCTTCAGCGTCGACCCGTCAGTTGCGGGCTGTGGGAGCTTCCTTGAGAGCTCAAGATCGTAAGAAGTTGCGCTCTGTCGATTCTCGTTCGAGATTACCTTCTCAAAGTCAGCAAACGTCAGGATGTGATTGGCGTCCGTTATCCCGCAGAGCCGAAGAACATGTTGCACCTTGTCCTTGTCCAAACTGAAGCCGGTCTGACGCTGCACAGAGTCCTGGAATTCGCCGGCCTTTAGGGGACTTCCTTTCGTCAAATTTAGAAATGCTCTGTTGAGAGTCTTGGCTTTTGAGGTGATCAAGTCCAGCGCTTGGCTGAACCCGCACGCCGGCCCTTCAAAACGGTTCACGGCTTCCGACCCTCTCCTCCCGACGGCCGATGATGGGTGCCGTTTCTCGCTGTAATGGTGAACCAACGGAGCCTTGCTGCTCTCCGCTTCGTAGAGCCCGCTTAGTGTGGAGGCAAAACAATTATACGTGCAGGCCTCGCCAGATGACCCGCGAGTGAAAATGTTCTCAAGAATATTCTTATCATCGCGTGAAAGACCTAGACCAAGGTCTTGGAGGCCCTGCACGACATCGGTGCTGCTCAATTTGCCACGTCGGTCTTTGTCGATTAGCAAGAATGTGTCTCTCATCCCCGCCCCCCACGAGCGCTTGTTTTCAATAAAATTTCGCGCTCGCTCAATCACATTGGCCTCGTGCTGCGTCCACTTTGCCAGACTCTTTGACGATGCGGCCGTCACTCTCCTCGAAGGCTCCGAAAGTTCATGTGGAGATGAAGACCCGAAAAGTACGCTTTCCATCGCTTCCCTCCCGACCTTGCCGTGTGAACCTGCCTTTTGCAACTCTAGCTTGAGTTGGGCTTTATCTTGCAGTGACATCTTGATCCCGCCGATGTTCTCAATCCCTTGTATAAACCCGTCGAGATCGACTGATTGCCCGTTCTTCTTCCCCAAGGCCGAATAGACCACGTCTGGCGAGCCGAATTTGAGTAGTAACGGACTACCTATTATTCTCTGCAACTGCAATTTGCGACGCGTAGCATGTGCAACTGGAGTGATGGTCTGATCTGGCAAGCTTGTTCGCGCGTCCTGCATCAGGTCTCGAAGAAAAGTTTCATATTTCAGTCCCCGTTCTGGGCTCTTCTCCAGGACTTTCTCCAGAGTAGAGTAATCCTTATCAGAAAGCGCGACCCCCGCGCCCTTTTCAAGGACTGTGCGAAACGCCTCTCGTGATATGGCGCCGGTTCCGTTTGTGTCGCTTCGCTCGAAAATATCTTGCAGATGACTCAAATCAGTTCCATAGTGATCCACCAATGCCCTCTTTATGTTGCGCACAATTACCCTTTCTTCTTTAGGCAGATGCTTTGTCGAATTTCGAGAAAGCTGCCGGTTTTTCGGACAAGCATGCTCATTGTCCCGCATTAATTCTGTGGTGTTTGTGCCCGAGAAATTCCTCGACTCGTGTGCAGTATTTGCTGCTTTGCGAGTCGATTTTGGGGTGAGCAAGCCGGTGGTCTTTGGATCCAAGTTGGCTTCGAACGTAAGCAATGCGCGTACTGGGTCAGAATTATTTCGCGACTGCTCCCTATCCACCGGTATCTGCAGAGTGAGGCTCTCCGCCACTTTTTCCTCCTCTGAACCGAAGACGCTACTTACACGTTGGGAGTCATTTTTCCTCGCAAACGTCTTCTTTTTACCTCCGAGAGGAATGGCACGATTTCCAATTCGTGCAACGTTTTCTTGTTGGTCTTGTTCGCGTTGCCGAATTTCAACCCTCTGAGATATTTTTAAAATCGAGTTAAGAACGGAATCTCCGCTCAGATTGCGTAGTCTCTCTACCTGCGCTTTGCTAAGCTCCACGCCGAGGGCCCCCAACCCCGACTGCAGCGTCTCCGTTTCGATTAAAGTGTCGGCAAACGGCCTCTCCATTGGGTCACGGTTTGTCTCGTGTCTCTTGTGAGTGAACTTTGCAATGTCTGTCATCTCTGCGGGGTACTGGACGATACCTCCTTTGGGAAATCGCCTCGCTTTCCTCCCGGCCAGCAGGACCTCTTGCTTCGTCCTGCGGTCTCCCTTCATCTTCAGAACAGACAAAGCAAAGAAAACGACCTCAAATCCTTCTCCCACCCTCCTCCGCACTTGTCTTGCGGAACAAAAAAGCCTTCTCCGCGCGCCAGCCCGCCTGTAGTTCCCGTGGTCGACTCCCTTTACCTGTGGCCTGGTGCTGCCCACGCTGCCAAGCCGTCCCTCCTGAAAGCTCCTTCCTTCCAGTCGCTTGGCCGCGTTTGATCGCGTTGATATGGAAGGAAGAGTGTGGAACAGAACAGAACAAAACAGAACACAGTAGATTTCTGATAGAGGTGGCTGCCAGCAATCTAAAGATGGCGCCCTGCGCTCTCTCTTTTTTATCGCACGGACCTTTCCCGTCCGCCACGTCTATCTTTCAGCAAATGGATGAATGTGTTCGCGTCAAATTCATCACGATCACAGGCAACCACTTGGCCGTGTCAATCAAGTCCCCAAGTCGTTCGAGCTGACGAGTGGCTCTCACCGAAGTGTGAATTGCGGCTGCATCTCTTCATTGTTTATGTTACTTCTGAACTTTTTGCACAGAAAAAAAAAGGTACTATTGTAACGGTCACAGAAGCTTCTCTTGTTCGAAATCCGTTGCGCGCGACCTTTTCAAGTTCAAAGTTCCGAGTCAAAGTTGCCAGTGAGCTGAGCCGCCTTTCTAAAAGATGGTATTTTGATTTGCTGTGTTTCGTGTTGACCTCGAGTCAAAGTCAAAAAGAGCCTGCGCTTTCGGGAGAGCTAGCTGACGCAAGTCAGATTGCCCACGGCTGCCACCAGCAATGCAATTTTGGTCGGACCTGCGCCTTCTTCCACGGTGGCCACGTAACTCACTCCGAAATTAGCTCATCTCATTCAGCTCATTTCATCTCGTCTCATTTCACATCATTTCGTGGCTCGCTTTCAATCAAAGTTCGCTGTCTACAGGGGTTGAGCTCGAAATAAGGAGTGACATCGTATCTGTGAAGGAATTTAGGTGTGTCCCCCATGTTAATTTTGATCAAGAGAGTCCAAGCTGGGACGTGACTTCAGACGACCAGCGAGACGCGGCTCTCATAGAGCAAGTACAGAACGATTGGTGCCAGAAAGAAAGAAAGAAAGAAAGAAAGAAAGAAACCGCTTCCAACTTGCAGTGCAAATCACACTTTGCGCAGTGATGTGCTCATTGGTCCGCACTACTCGTCGCGTTCCAGGCAATCCACTTGTTCATTCATAGAGTTTTAGAATGCATCGTGACTGAGACTGACACTTAGACTCGGCAGCTCCCGAAGTGTCGACTGTGCCGTCTCTCTATTCGGTGGCTCTCGTTCGAGATCTATAAAATTCCACACAGTCGGTTTGCAGTAGGAGAGATGTGCAGAGAGAGCTGTTGAGGTCATGTGAAATAATGTGATTCCGCACTGGCACTGTACTGGCGCTGCTCGACACTAGCGCGGCGCTGATACTGTGAGTACCAAGCATCGGGATTGGAATAAAACTCGTAGTTGGCCAACTGGGGTCGAGCCTACGAGGCCCGCGCAGCGCGGCCGGCAGCGTCTTGGCAGTCTTGGCGAAGGAGAGTTTCGATTAATTATTTTCAATCTAATTCTCTCTCTGTGGTATACCGCAGATTGTGTTTTGGTCTCCTCAAGTTGTTCGAGTCCGAGCGAGCTTGACATCTGACACCTGACATCTCGCGTCTTCGTGGTCTCCATCGGAGTCGACAGCTTTCGGGCTCTCAGGGCAGAACACAGCACGGTCTTCGCCTTCGCGGGAAGCGGTTGCAAGTATATCGAGTTGAAAGTACGCGGGAAGAGCGGAAGAGGAGCAGAGGAGAAGATGACTTCGGACGAGCAGAGCTTCGCAGCAGCCGGAGATGAATCGGGTCAGCCGGTCGAGGCAGCGGGTGAGACGGAAAATGAGGCGCCAGCAGAGCTGCCAGTGACGGTGCAAGCGGAAGAAGTGCCAAAAGAGACGAAGCGCAAGTCGGCTCGTCGAAGGAGAGTGTCCATCTCTGCGGAAGTCGACAATGCAAACACGGAGACCTTTGTCCCGCGGGTCATCGAGAAAACAGCTGAAGAAGTGCAACGGATTCTCACTTCTGTTGAAAAGAACTTTCTGTTTGCGAACCTGGATGAAGTGCAGCGAAAGCAGGTGTTTGGAGCTATGGAAGAGCGCAAAGTAGAGGCCGGCACGGACGTCATCAAGCAAGGCGATTCCGGGGACTTCTTCTATGTGTTGGACGCTGGGAGTGCAGACGTTTTCGTAAACGATAACAAGGTTCACACCTACTGCCCTGGGAGCTCTTTCGGTGAGCTCGCTCTCATGTACAATTGCCCTCGCGCTGCAACCGTGCGGGCAACGAGCGACTGTACCTTGGTAAGTTTCTTTTCTTTAAGGTGGAAATTGGCGGACAGGGGTTCAATGTCGTAAATACTAACGGTGTGCGGGATGGCGCTGTTCTACGATATTTGTCGAACGCCTTGGTGAACTACAGTGGCAACTTGACCGACAAACCTTTAGGCACATTCTCTACGCCAATCAATCTCGTAAACGCAGTGACTACGAAACGTTCCTCCGCAAGTGTGACCTCTTCCAGGGCTTGACACAACCGGAGATCACTCGTGTCGCAGATGTGTTGGAGGAAAAGGTGTTTGCAGCTGGGGAGCCGATCGTCAAGCAAGGAGACGATGACTTTGCCGCAATGAAATTCTACATCGTGATCAACGGAGAAGCCGTTGCCACCCAAGCGGGAGAGGATGGGTCTAACGTCGTGGTCGGTTCTATCCAAACAGGAGGCTTTTTTGGGGAAAAGGCTCTCATTGAGAAGGTCCCGCGCGCCGCCACCGTTGCAGGAACCTCTGAGCTCACTTGCGCGTGCCTTGATGTAGCTGCCTTTGAAAGACTTTTAGGTCCGTGCAAAGATATAATGATGAGGCAAATCGGGGGGTATTCCCTATCCGTGGACACAGAGAAGACCACTCCGCAAGGTTCCGCTGTAAACGCTGTGCGCGCTTTGACGCCTGGCTCCACATCTCTTCGATCATCAGAAGACGGCCAGCAAGAGGAATAGGATAACTTCTGGTGTGTACGTACCAAAGAGAAAATATAAACCGAGTATTTGTTTTACATGTTAATTTGAATTTCTTTGCCTTGGTTTGTCATTATCAGTAACATGATGCTCTTTTGCGATCAATGGCTCGAGAGAGAGGGAAAGATTTGAAAGGCGTTTAGAGCAAGAGAGTAGCTCCACCAAAGAGCGCAGAGAGTAAAATCCCCGCGCAAAGATCGATGGCGCCGCTCGACGAATCAGGTGTCGGAGCTGGCGGGACAGTTTGCAGTAAAGTTGGCGATCGAGTCTCCGCCGGCATTGCAGTAACACCATCATTTGGAGTCGGTACGGGGGTACTGACATCCCCCTCGCTTTGAGAAGTCGGTGCTAAAGTCTCGGATCTCACGCACTCTTCGTGAATGACTTCTTTACTATTGCCCACTGAAATAAGGGTCCCGTCCTCTTTGAAGAACGTAAATCCAACTTGGAGGGCAATGATGTCAGTCACCCCGCTAGCAAGCTTTTCGGACACGGATGTACTCAGTTGTCCTCCCAAGGTAGACTTCCCCCAAGTGAATGCGGACCGATCTGCTTTGAGAGCCGCGAATGCACTTGTCGTGCCAACAAGTTTGGCAACGTTGGCTGTAATCTGAGACTGAACAGTAGAAGCGTCGCCTCCTGTGGCGGCTTCACCGAACGTGACGACGGCGCCGGTCTTGTAGAGGATAGCCCCAGCGGTTTTGGTGAATACGATGTCGGCAACATCCGAACCACGGATATTAAGCTCTGCGAAGCCCTCGTTGGTTTCGCTACTGCCACCCCAAACGGCAACGGTTCCTGAGGTCGTAATTGCTGCTTGAGAATAGTAACCAATATAAACGGAATCCACATCTGTAAGTGCAGGCGGTTGACATGCACTCTGAGATGCTCCTGTGTAAAGTGTGCCATCGTTTTTCAAAACGATGTAGCAGTCCGAGTTGGCAGTGTAATGAATTGATTTGACGTTTTCGGTCAGGAGGACCACATTCTCTGGGTCACTGAGCGACATTAGCTTGCCGTTTGCGAGCAAAGCGAGTAATTCCCCTGCGGCGTCGTGAAATTCTAAGACTTGGCTGTCTAATCCTTGGACATCCTTTACAACATTGGTGCCCCAAGTCGAATAGGTCAATTTTCCGTCGTCATGCCAAAAGAGGTTGGTCGAGACCATGGCAAACCACTTGACGGGGCTCGAAAACTCAAACTCGAGCGGAGCGCTAGTCCCCCACATTGCTAACTTGTTGCCTTTGGCTGCCAGCAAATGGGTGTTTCCGGCTAACACCCTTTCCACTCCACTGGAGAGAAAGGAAGCCACTTTGCTGGAATCGCCGCCGTACGAGTCTTTGCCCCACGTCACGACCGACCCATCTGTCTTCAGCGCGGCAAACGCAGAAGGGTTGCCGACCACGGCTTCCACACCACTGGCCAAATCTTCTTTGACGAAGCCGAAATAATAATCGTTCACATAATCGGAGTAACCCCACACAAACGCAGACGAGTCTTTCAGAATACCGGCGCGCACAGTAGCGGAGATGTTCACGACCTCCATGTCCCTACAATCTCCTCCTCGCGCCACCTCGCACGCTGCAAGCAACAGCACGGCCCATCTTGCTGCCGTGGCCATCCTTGCAACCCTCCTCAGCGCTTCTTCTGTCTGCGGTGTCAACTCGGCCCACTTCCGTGCCGTCAGTCCGAGCACGCCCACGGTCAAGTCGAGCGACGACGGGGGTTTCGGTCCTTGTCAGCTCTTCGCAATTCTCGGGCCGCTTGCGCACGAGTGAGTGAATGGACTCTGACGATTGTGGTTTGGAAAGAAGGCCAATTTTTCAATGCTGAGATGTGCTAAGCTCGAGCGAGAGTAGAGAGAGAAAAGAAAGTGTGCGAATTTGCTCTGAGCGGGATCTAGACCGGCGGGGGATAAGAGCTTTCTGTACCGCAGTGACTTAGTGTCGAGCGTCTGCCACCCACCACTGAGCCATACTGAGCCTGGCAAAAGAGAGCCAAGTGCTCTGGCATGCTCTGGCGCAATGGCGAGGATAAATAAAAGTTTAGAAAATTAAAACTTAATTGTGAATCAGCTAGTCTATCTTGAGATTCACTGTTAGTCAATCAAATTGAAATGCAGTAAAAAGAATACTTCATGACATCACATCGTGTGATCATCTCGCTCTCTTTTTACTTTGAGAACTACTACTCACAGACACACTCACATGATTGTTGAATTTGTAAAAGGGTGTGTGCTTTAGAAGATGGTGAATGTGTAATTGAGTACTAGGCCCAACATAGCGTACATAGGGTTGGTGGGCGGTAAGTCAACTTTGTTATACTGATTTTCTTTCCCCCTCATCACAGCCAAGCCTAGCCAGGGACTAGGCATTTTCGCTCGATCATCTGCGATCTATGTTATTAGTGTTCAAATAGTGAACCTAGAGACACGTGCCAAATAAGCCTACAAGCAGCCCACTAAGGATATTTCTGATGGCTATTAGTACTGTTCACTATCGTCGCTTTTGCGGGTAACAATAGTGAGCAGAGCAAGTGTAGGCTAATCTTAGCTAGTTGTAGGAGCAGCACTAGCATGAGTTTCCCTGTCAAATTTTAAAAAGCCCATGGGCGCAGAGCTCGGAATCCAAAGTAGATAACACAATTTTTGTTTTTTTAGAACACAGCTTTACACGTGATCGTCAATATCGTCGCCGTCCTTGTCAGGACTGAGATTGTCAACTGAAACCGAGTTCGATGCAGCGACATCTACGGACCCAACAGGAACAACCAGGAATCGCGTGAGACGACGCTGAAGGGCAATTTCGCGGCCCTCCACAATTTCTCTGGGGTCTCTGCACGTCTGCCTTTTGTTGATGCGATACCTGTCATTGATCGCGGCACCCATGACCCTTTTCATCACTGCAACAACAGCCATGAGCATCAAAGAGCCGAGGAGGAGGAGAGCGCCGCTGCCTTCAAATTTGCCTTCCACCTCAAAACATTGCGAATCTTCATTTGAAAAGTCACGGTCGAGAAGGAAATTTTGAATGGTGACACACATGGTTCCGCCAATGCTGTCAGCAAAATACAAACTCAGCTCACTGATGTGATTTGCTGCAATTGCTGCACTGCAAACGAACACCAGTAGCGCCTCCCAAGCAGAGAGAATGTGAACGGCGAATAGCAGTTTACGTTGCTCCCGAAGCCGCAAAGGGGCGTACCACAGGACGGCAAGCACGATAATCAAAATCAATGGAATGAGAAGAGCGAATGCGAGGTACACAAGCTGAAGGAAGAGAATACTCATACGGTTCCCTGCCCCATCGCCAACCCCGCGCGCCATCGCCGATGCAATAGTCGCGAGCGAATAAGTCGTTTGCACCTCCTGCGAGCCGGAGGTGGAAATCAACAATCCTGCGACACCCTTAAACTCAAATGTTATGAGGTCTATGGTGGCACCAGCAATGATGAAGAGGAAAGTCACCCCCAAAGCGATACCAAACCCGAATTTGGTTTTCTTGCCAAAGCCGTAAATCTTTCCTGAGCTGTGAACGTAGCCAAAGAAGTGATTTTGAAGGGACAACTTTGGGGTTGGCGTCTCCGCAACAAACACCCCCAATAACTTTTCCTCAAACTCCACATCAGCTTCCATCGCGTTGCGATGAAGATGAAGCATAATGTGATTGACCACAAGAGAACCAATCGCACCCAAGCAAAACCCTTGAATTCCCCATCCAGGGACAACAACGGCGTCAATAAGGATAGCCTCTTCCCCGAGGTACTCTTCAAAGTTGGGAAGGAACGAGGTGGCAAAGTAAAACCTGAACGCCACCGTCAGCATCACTAGCACGAAGAGGTCTATGAGTGCCCATTTAGCAAGCAAGTCCAGAACGCTGAGAACTCCTTCACGCCTCTTGGTGCTCAGCACGGTTGCAGGCGCAAACCAGCATGCACCCAAGAGTAGGTTTTTGACAAACGGCCAAAACCCAGAGAAGAGCGCGATGAGCAGGGCTAGAACAGCAGCACCAGAGTTCCAGAGATCATTGATGGAGCTTGGAAGGGTAAACTGCACCAAGGGGATGGTTCTAGAAATGTCTCCGAAAAAGCCAATTTTGACTTGCACCGTGGCTCCCACTGCTTGCATGCATGTGGCGAAGATGGTAATGTTGACTGCAATAAGAGCTGGGATGAGGTATTTCCACATCTTAGGGATGTTCGGGTGCTCGAACGCAGAAGAGAGAATGCGGTTTTGATAATAGATTTCTGCTTGCCCCGCTCCTTCCTTTCTTGTGGCCTTAATCCTCGCGGCTTTGAGGATGAGGTAATGGCGTTTCTTATGAAGAGGAACAAGAAAACCGAGTCCCACCGTCCCAGCTACAAGGCAACTTAGCCCGGCGATGCCCAAGTAGAGAGCCACCTCTGAGGCTGCTTCCGTGGTGGATTCAACCGGGTAAGACAGCTTAATACAGTTATTGGTCGATGTGTCGATCTCGGTCTCCAGCGTTTCTGCAAATTCGTCCGACTTGATATAGTCGTTGAATTGTGTCAAATACCCTTCCAATGTGGAGGTGATAAGCGAGTCAAATTCCTCGCTCTGTTGCGCGTTCCCAGACTCAAGAAAGCTAAGAAGTGGGGAATTGCAGATGCCCACGCAGCTGGTCGTCGCAGACACGTCACCAAAGTCGAGATTAAAGTCCCTAATTTGTAGCCCGCCCTCTGGAAAAGCCTCGAGGAGACAAGGATACTGGGAAAGTTGGGTGAAAGATGCCAATTTGACTCGCAGAATGGTCGGTATGTGCACCTTGGTCATGGTGATCATAGCGAGCTGTATGTAGGAAAACGTCGCCGTGAAGCGCAAATCATTCCGAACTCTACCTTCCGAGCTATTGGTCAACTCCATTCCCAGGCGCTCCTCGAAAATACCGTCAGCAAGCATGGAAAAATCTACCTCGATCTTGACATCAGTGTCGCCAGCCCCCGTACCAAGCTCGGTGCGAGACATGTAGTTTTCGTTATCCCCTACATAGTCCCCGTAAACCTCTCGCCAGTCGAAAAGCATAAACTTATCAAAGGTGTTCAAGCCTGTGATGGTGACGCGATCAACTTCTACGCTAAGAGAGCCAATGAACGAGTCAGTCATGGCAATTGGAATGTTCTCATAAGAGAACTCAAATGATCTGAACGCGCCATTGAGGAACAATTCCATGTAGTTGTTCACATAGAATGCACTGTCTGGGTTCAAAAAACTCTCCTCTGCAAAAGTGTAAAACTCTAGAAGCTGGGCGGACTTGACCATGTCGAAATATTCATCTTCGCCCTCCAGATTGGGCGGACTACCGTAGGGGCAAAGATCGCCGTTCCTAGAGTCCGTCAGGAGTTGCACAATGTAGTCGTTGTAATACTTGCGAATCGATCCTTGGGACAAATCACTCATGTAGTCCTTGTAAACCTCGCTGAGGGCATCGAGGCCCACCCCCATAACTACCGCAGCCGCGTCAGTGAACAGCTTGGATTCCTCGAGCCCCCCGTTCAGAGGCTTAATCGTTGCTTGCTCTACTCTGCCATAAGTGATTTGGAAGCCGGGAAGGCCGGCCCCATTGTCCAGAACAGGTTTCAAGATGCAGTGATCCCAATCAGAACGAATGCTGAAAACCTGTTTCTCGTTCACCTCAACGAAGGTGCCCAATTCGAGATCTTCCAGCTGGTCAAGGTCGATTGCCAAGAGAGCTACCACGTCCACGGCAAGATCTGTAATCACAAAGTCGATCTGGATCTCCTCTCTGGCAATTGTTCCGGCGGGGTCGCCCACAAAAGCACCGTCCGTCTCAACGTACACGATGACAGTGGCATTGAGCGTCTCGTTGAAAGAGGCAGTGTGCTTGGTAGTGAATCTGGCGTCGTTGTCGTACTTTTGAAACAACGCAAAGGTGGAGTGTTCCATTTTCTTGAGTGTGAGGTTGCCAAAGCTGAATTTGAAGCCTTCGACGAAGTAGTCGCTCTCGAACGGCTCAAGGTAGTTGCCGAGGTTCAAGACTAGGTCAACGCTATTGTCTTCCTCATTCAGCTTCAAATAGTCGCCAAAAAAGGACATGTTTGTCATCTGCCGAACCGTGTCTGCAAGGCCATTAGAGGTGACATACGTGCGCAATTTTTCGATGAACACGTTGTCGCGCAAGTCAAAAGCTCTTCGATCCTCAAGCTCTATGGTCTGAATCAAGGACTCCTCCCAGGTCTGAGAGGGCATGACGATCTCGGTCCTGTTAGCATTGTATGGCCAGTATTTGATGATCTCCTGAGGCTCGATCTCGGTCGAGGGAAGTTGCATGTTGAACAACTGGTCGAATGCAGTCTCGTCGTAGACCATGTCTTTCTCCATGCAATTCTTTGGTGTAAGCGCACCTTCGTTTGCCTTTGCGGTGTCCATCAGGAACTGACTAAGGTGACCGGCAAAGCGTTGCACGAGATAGCGAGCCTGATTTGTTGTAATCGTGTACACCTCCTCTTTTTCCAACTCTGCCTGGAGCGCAAGCATGGCCTTGCCCATGGGCGACTGCGTGAAAATCTGTTCGCCATTTGCTGCTTCAATGCTCGGCTTGAAGCGAGTTGTATTGAAATTGAGATTCTTCACCTCGAATTCCGCGATGGTTGCCAAGATACACTCAAAACGATCAAGCTTGTTGTACGTCAGCTGCATGGCCTTGTTGAAGTTGATGTTTTGTGAGAGGTGTGCGCTCACGAAAAAGTCAAACTCCAGACTGAACTTGACTTTGTCATCCTCTTCAATAAGCATTGTTTCGTTGTTGCAAATGCCGCCGCGACATACTAAACCCCCAGCAGTAAAGTACATCTTCACCCGTTTGCTAGTCGCAACGTCCTCGCCTTCCCGCAAAGCTCCAATCTCGCCAATCACGGAGAACTGCCTCGCCCCGACGAATTCTGCGAAAGCTAGGCGGGTGAACGTGTTTATGTTCTCCACACCAAAATCTTTAACGTAAAAATTTGAAGCGCGATCGGCCGACTCAATTTCGAAGACATCCGAAGGCTGGAGCAAGAAATGGCCGTGCGAAATGCGCTTGAGTGTCCTTCCAGAATCGCTGAAGAGGGTGTCCTTGTGAGCTTCGACGAAAAAGTCCAAGTATTCATTCACATTGTACGAGCTTGCAGAAACGGGATTTCCTCCCACGTAGTTGTTCAGGAAATCCCTGGCGAAGGAAACGGCAGGATTGGTTCTCATGTCCACCAGCAATTCATCCCCTTTGGTGGCGTACGGGACGCAAGCAGCCGAAGTCTTCAAATATTCATTCACGGCAGCCGTGAAATTAGCTGGCAGCAAGCGGTCCAGATAAGCTTCAGAGCGAGACTGGAAGAATCCAAGAATGCTGGGCTTGACTGAATTGAAGAGCGTATTGACAAGGCCCTGGAACTCAGATCCTACGGACTGCAGCTTAAGTTCTTGTTGGTCAAAGCCAAGCTGGAATGACGCGAATTGGATGCTTGCAATGGAGGTCAAGAAGCACTTGACCGCTGTGTATTTCTGCTCATCGTCCGTTGCGTCGTAGTCGAAGAAGACACCCAGAAAGGTGTCAAGAAGGTCCGTGTAGTCCCAAGGTATAGCAGTTTTGAAAGTCATGCGCGGGTTGGTAAGCTTGAAAGACACCGTAAACTGTGAGGTCACTTCTTGCCCATTCTTTCCACTGGTAGTCCATTCGCCTTCCTGCGACTTGATTTGCAGCGTCGCTTTCACATCCAAAGCTCCAAACTCTATGTAGTGCTGAAGTGTACGAGACAAGTCCTCGTACGCCATCGTTTGCAGAAACACAAAATTTTCCTTCAAAGAAAGCAGTCCGGAAACACTGTACTTGACAAGGCTGAGTTCGCCGTTCACAAGACCGCTTGAGAGCGATTTGGTGAAGAAATCCGCAGGAAACTCGGCGTCCAGATTTGGGTACGGGTGGTATGGGTCGTTGACAACAAGTTCCCCGTTCGGAAAGACTTCGTTCACGATTTCGCGCAGGCGCATCTGGCCTTTGAATTGATCAGAGTCAGATTCTTTGGCAAGGTAGTCGTTCACGAAGCTCCTTACTTCTTCAAATTTGGCATCTTCGAAATAGTTGACGACATTCGTCCATGTGGATGGGATAGTTGTTTCCGCTACCGCCTGAGTAGCCCGCCAGTCTGACAGCACCGTCACACCTTTGTTTACGTACTCGTACACGCCGTCGTAAAATTCTCTGTAAATTGAGTTGAACTCCCCAATTTGACCATTACTGAGCGTGAACAAGCTATTCAAAGTGCTGCACGCAGTGGTTTCGAACGAAGAGCGAAGTATGGAGAGCAATATCCGCTGGGTCAAAATGGGCAAAATTCTGCGAATGATCGGGAGATTCGAGATCGCTTTGCAATAGGATTTTCCTACGAGCTCGATGGTCAGTAGGCCTGAAAGCGCCTTGAAATCCCAAGCATCCTCTGCATTGTTGATTTGGCAGGTGTCTTCGACGAAATCAAACAGGTAGGGAAGGTCTGTATCAAGACTTCGGCCAGCTTGTGGGGTCATGGCCAACTTGAATTGCCCATTCACTCCGCTAGTCCCATCAAAGTCGAAATAGTACTCTGATGAGGTTTGGCCGGAAGGACTGGTGACTAATACACCGCAATCTCTCAAACAAGAGAAAAGAGACTGGGTATCCAACAAGAGTGACTCAAAGACTAGGCGGGTATTCATTTCCATCCTCGTGTTGTAATTTAGAGTCACCGTTTTGGAGGCGGCTGTCCCTGCCAGTGAAGATGACACCGAATTGATCTTCATACTCTTGAAAATTGTTTTATAGACCGTCCATTCACCAGAAGCCAGCCACTCCCTCAATTTGCGAGTTACAGTCGCATCATCATCACCGCCACAGAAGACCTCGACGGTAACATCTGCTTCTCGAATCAAGTCAGAGGCCGTATCGATGTTGTAAGCACAGGAAGCCTGGTTTGGGCAAATTCCCGGATTCGGTCCGTACACTCTATTGTTCATGATGCTGTTAAATCCGCTCCAGGTATCGACTGCGAGAAGCCTCCCCATCATTGCCGAAGACTCCTCATCGACGAACTGTCCCGGGAGGGCCTCATCGTAGAGCCCATTCCCCGAGCTCAGAGTCGCCGCCGCCACTACTCCGACTGCAAAGCTTCTCCAACTTGCCGTCATCGCCGGCGCACTCTCTGGTCTTGGCCCTGACGCCCTTTCAGCAGAAGACTGTCGTCCTGAGTTCTGCTGTTCTGCTGTTCTCCTCTTCTGATACCTTTTCGCCTTCGTTCACTGCGCACCGGCTCGTCGACGTTGAAAGCCTTCGCACCTTAGTACGCGGGATGTGTCCCTTTTCTCCAATCCGTCTCCGTCTCAACTTGGAAGAGAAAAAGCAGCAATACAGATGCAGACGCCGGCGGACACTGCTGGAACTGGGCAACTTTGGGTTGTCTCGCTTCGCTTTGCTGAGTGGCTCCTACGCTACAGTGCCACTGACCAAGTGCGCACTCCACTAAAGCCTGGTAGCGTCTCTCACTCCTTACTCCACAAGGACTTGGTGAGTTGCTCAGTTGCTCTCCCTTCTCTCCCTCTGCGAAGGCGATGCGATGAGAGACGAGAGATGAGAGATGAGAGACGAGCTCTCAGACTGTCTGACTGCTGGGGCAGCGAAAGCAAGGGCAAGATCCGCAACGCTTGAGAGGGAGCTACGCAAAGTCTACAGCTGTGACGAGCGCAAGCAAAGCAAGCCCAAAGTTTTTGTTCCTCTCCACTTGGCAAGCGCACACCACGACTAGCTGACATGTCTTGGGAATGCAAAGTCTCCGCTTTTTCTTGAACTGTTTCTCTTCTTGTTCGATGGAAATTGGAATTATTTTGCTGACAAAGTGAATTTTTGATTTACTCACAGTCAGTACTAATACGAAGTACTCACTGTCAGTACACCATTGTGTCCGCAAACAATCTCTGAGACTGAGGTTGAGACTGAGAGCCAATGGTGTGCACCGCTCCAGTTTTGTCTCTCTCACTCTCACTCACTCATTCACTCACTCACTCAAAGAGTTTGTTTTCTGAGTGCGAGTGCTGAGCGTGAGGTTGAGTGGGATGATTGCCGCTTTCTCTTTCTCACAGTCTCACAGGCGATGAACATCCAAATGAATCAAATGCTTTCGGAAGCTGTGGCTGAGAGGAAGGGAGGGACCGACCAAGTGCCGGAACGCATAGAGACAGGCACTAGATAATGTTACCAAATCAGGTACTTGTGAGTTAGAGGTCCAACCGAATCCAGGGAAGGAGATGGAAGGAGCCAAATTCCAAGTGATTGCACTACGGTAGCTACTAACAACGGAAATACTGTACCGGTACCGGTACATGTGACCCTAGATTGAGGGCGTGGGCAGCGTGGGCACCTGGCTCTTTATTGACTTCTAAAGTACCCACTGGTGGTGTTAGATGTTTTCTCACGTGCGAGAGCTAGCAGTGGAAAACCCACCCGTCACGTGCTCAAAAAATTCACACCATACCGGGTACTACAATGTAGACAGTGAGGGTCGCTAAAGGAGAAAAGTAGGCACTCTTCTGGCTTCTTGCACTGGAGGTGAACGATAGTGAGTGAGTTGTGCGAGAGTAGCAATAGCTAGCCAGGCCTTGACCACCAGTGAGTGTGTAAAACGATCTTTGTGGTTCTTGTGAACACTGGGATGTACATAAGCAACTCGGTACTTGGTTGCTGTTGCTGTGGCACTCTACCAGTGGTAGGATTAGGCTTATGCCTGATTTCCATACCGTGCACACAACTCTTCAATTTCGAACTCGCTAAGCTTACGACCCTGGCGCGCTCCTACCACGATGCGTACAGAAACTCACTGACCGTGAATCGGAAAATGAATCAATTGAAAGAAAAACAAACTGGACAAGGACAATGTGAGAACAATGTCAATGAGGGGTGTGAGGGACAATTTGTTACACTAAGAATTGACAGCACTGCACTGCAGACGACAGTTCGAGATTCCGGCACTACCGAACTGCGTGCTGCTCCACTACTGCATTTCGGTAATGCCGCTAGTACCGTACTCATCACAGTCACAGAATCGGTGCGTGCAACTGGTGTTTCGTTGTCACCTGAGAGTGATCTTTCGCAACGTCGAAAACTTTCCAACCACCAACTTTGAGCTGTGGAGTTTCGCGCCATGTCACGATCCGCCTCAGTTTCTGTCCTCAGAAGCTCGGAAGAAGAGCCGAAGCGCATATCTCATACCGACGCTCACACAAGTACACACCGTTGCTTTTGCAAAACGGAAAAGCTGCACTCTCAATACTCTCAATCGCTCAGTCAATCAGTCGATCAGTCAACCAGTTGAGACTCTCTCTCTGTCTCTCTCTCACACATGTCGATACATGTCGACAGAACTCTCAGAAGCAGGAGGACAGACAAGAAAGCTGCTGCACATTGCCGCACTGTGACACATGCCCCGCTACTGGAGTACACAGTTAGCTTAGCGATGGACTTAGAGAGGGAGCACACATTGCAGTGCAGCGGAAGAGAGGATTTGCAACGCGGAAAAAAGAAACGTTGCTCTTCGGGACAGGGCTTGGAGGGCTGCGTGGGATCTCGGACAAGTGCGGAGCGATGAGAGCGGTCGTGCGAGGTAAGTCGAGGCGCGGAATGATGATGGACCTGGGGCGTGTGGCTGATGAGCGGCGTGTGGAGAGCAGGGGCTCTGTTGCAGGTGGTTGGCGCTGGAGTGGCGCTTGGCGCGCTCGACTGCGCTGCGAGCTGGGACACCGCGGGGCTAGCGGCGTTCACCCTGTTGGACGATGATTATTGCGCGATTATGTGCAGCGGCGACCTCAAGTCGTATACTGTGCCTACCGGACTTGGTTCAGTGAACAGGGGAACCTGCACGGAGTGTTACGTCAGCGTCGAATCTACAACCCAAAAAATCCAAGGGACTATACCATCGGAGGTGAAGAACTTTTGCAGCGGTGGAACGAGCGCTGATATCGCTTTTCTCGACCAGGAGATCACAGGAATCTCCGCAGATGTAAAGAGCGCGAGCATAATAAAGGGTCTCGATGTCTCCAACAATCTTATTGCCGGTTCTGTGAGCGAGATTCTTGCAGGCTTTCACTCTGACATTGAGTCGCTCGGCTTAAAGGGCAATCCTATCACTGGCAATTGGGATGATGAGGACTTGTTCGACTTTCTTTCCACTCAGGCTAAATTGACCTCGTTTTCGTTGACTCTTTCCGGCAACCCCACCGGTTGCCTGGACGAGGTTGCTATCAAAGCAGCACGCAAGACCAACGGGGCAGAACTTATTTTGTACATCGACGTTCCAGACGGAGCTCTATGCGCGGTAACAGAAGCCCCAACCCCGCCCCCATCAACTGCATCGGTAAGTTCCTTTTAAACTGGACGCATTTACTTCGCAACCACAGCAGCTGACCCCGTCCATGTACGTAGCCTGTTGCGAGCCCCACTTCTTCTCCAACAATGCCGACTGTATCACCGACAAATGCTCCAACGGATCCCACTCGTAAGCCAACAACTTCGCCGCCAACATTTGCCCCGACCGATTCTCCGACAGACTTTGTGCCCACCAGTTTTCCCACGACTCGCCCGCCGCGAACTTTGGCACCGAACATGGGCAACACTAGCTATGACGCGCCTTTCCTGGCAACTTTTCTGTGCATTTTTTTTACGCTGTGGTTCCAAATTTGAATTGTAAGACTATGTCATCTCTTTCTCTCTCGTTTCCAATGACAGCAGTGTAGCTCAGCAGATTCCCTCGCGGATCACTTGAACAAGTCTCGTGCTGAAAGTGGGACTGCCGAAACCTCAGCCACCAAATTCGGGCATCATTCTATGTTTTGCTTGGCACAGCTAAAAGTCGCTCGCGAGACTTCTGCTGCGAGTGGCTCTTCCCCCATAATTACTCACCGAGAATTCCCGCGATCAACGTAAACCCCAGTCCCAGACAGGATGATCGATGACTGTGCATCCGAGCAGTGTGAGAGAGGGCGAACTAACTCGTCCAAATCAACGAGGGCCTTCCCACCCTTAAAACTCAACACCGCTACTCACCATCTCGCCATATCTCGCCGCTGTGCTGTCTCTGCTGGCTGTCGATCTCGGGCATTACTCAAAATCCCGTGTCATGTTCGGCAGACAATTGTGATTGGTGCTCTAAAATAGCTAGCCAATAGACGCACTGACAGTGGAAACACTACTGACGAAGACGAAGATCTTTTATTTTAGTTTGTTTTCTGTGTTTTCTGTTGTTTTCTGTGTTGTTCTCCTGCCATTGCCAATTGCCAATTGCCAATTGGAAGAAACGGGCCAACAGAGACGGTGTCCTCGCGCACCTCTCCGCGGCCACAAGAAGGCGAGACCCTGCAGACGCCGCAGATAGCATGCCACGGCTGGAAGCGGTCGCTCACTCCCACGGCAACGCACTGATCCTTCCAGCTCTTAGACTCTGAGGCACTCACCACGGCACCTTTCCGTCGAGGACTCGCGTTGGTGATCTCTCTAGCGTCTGCCCGTATAGCGGCGGCGCAGCGAAAACATGTGGCGGCACGCAGCAAAGTCAGCAAGGTGGGCCCTGGGCGGCGCCATCGGGGGCGCAGCACTGTGGCATGCGGACAGACTCTCGTCTGCGCACAGGTGGGCCTACGCGGAGGAGCGGCGCCAGCTGGTGGTGGAGTCCGACCGAAATGTTCAGAGCCCCGGTCAGCCGCAACAAAAGGAGCAGCAGCAACAACAACAACAACAGCAGCAGCAGCAGCAGAATGTTGTACCGGGCACGGAAGCCCGGACCCAGCAGGGATTGCCCAAGAGGTCTGCCAAAGAGCTCAAGAAAAAGTACAAGCTCGGCGACATCCTCGGGGAAGGCACTTTTGCGGTTGTGCGACTTGGGATAGATAAGAAGAGCAAGGACAAAGTGGCCATCAAGGAGATCTCCAAGGAGCTGAGCGAGGTGGATGCGCTGGAAAACGAAATTCACATTATGGAGGCCACTGGAAAACACGAGAACATCGTCTCCCTTCGGGACGTCTTTGACAGCAAAGACATACTGTATTTGGTAATGGACCTGGCGGAAGGCGGTGAGCTTTTTGATCGGATCATTGAGAAAGGAGAACTTTCGGAGCAGGCTGCGGCACGGATGTTCCTCTCCGCCGTGAAAGGCCTCGAACACCTGCACCGGAAGAAAATAGCGCACCTTGACATCAAGCCGGAAAACCTATTACTCACTAGCAAAACGGACGAAGCCGGAATCAAAATTGCCGACTTTGGCTTGGCCATCGACCTGAGCTCTTTTTTTGACAACAAGGTACGCGACATGTCTTCCCTGCCCGGTAACGATGAAAGCAGTCAGATCGCGTTCACGCAAACGTCGCCAAGTGGATCCACTCGAGTTTTAAATGAATGCGTCGGAACCCCAGCTTACTGGGCGCCTGAGATGGTGAAGAACGAGCCCTTTGATGAGAAGGTTGACGTTTGGGCTCTAGGTTGCGTCTTGTACATTATGCTCTGCGGCGCGCATCCTTTCGACCCCCTAGGCGATGCCACCGAAGCGCAAATCCTCGCCCAAGTCGCAAAAGGAGATTATGACCGAACGAGTCCCCAATACCTGGACATAAGCGCCACCGCCAAGGACCTCATCAGGCACATGCTAGACCCGAACCCAAACTCCAGGTACAGCGCGGAGCAGCTCCTGGCCCACCCATGGCTCGCCGAGATTGGTCGACTCAGTGCAGAACCACTTTCCGGAGATCATATCACCCGCCTGCGCGGCTTTAGAATCATTCGCTTGCTTCGACAAGGAATGCAGCATATGCTTGGCAACGCAGCCAGTGACCTCTTCGCAGTCTTCGACGTCGATGGAGATGGCTTCATCTCTCCTCAGGAACTTCAGAACGCTCTGGAGTTGATCGGCCAGCGCGTAAGCAAGCGAGAGGTAGAGGCTATGATGCGAGCAATCGATGGCAACAATGACGGTAAAATCTCCAGGGAGGAGTTTGACCTCGTGCTCCGCGCACCACCGTCCAGTCCGTACAGCTCTCTGCGTCTTAAACGAACAAGTGTGGAAGACCTCGAGTTCTTGTTCAGAGTGTTCGACCGCGATAGAGATGGATACATCGAGCAAGCTGATTTTCAGCACGTCCTTGGGCTCCTAGGCGCAAGTTTCAACGCTTCAACTCTCTCCAGCGAACTGGCCAAGATAAAGGTTCGAGAGGACGAAAGGATTGATTTTGCAGCCTTTGTTCAGTATTGGCGAATGATGGAACGTGAGCGCCTTAACAGCGCCAGCGGGCCGTACTCGAGTAGTTTAGCAGTTCCATCCCCAGTTCACATGAAGCATCGCCGAACTCGGCTACCGCACGCCGAGCACCACGAGGAGTGTGCAGAAATCTCGGAAATGTCATCTTAAAGACTGCCCGAGCCCTCTTCCACTCCAACTTCAGAACATTCATGCATGTACAAACAGCAGCTCGCTGTCCAGGCCAAGACGTGAGCATTTCCTTTGCCATGGCTCTCACTCGTCACTCGTACACTACACTCACCCCCCGTGCCATGCTTTACAAGCCAATTTCCAACTTTCATTTATTTCATTCATCTTTACTGAGATCTGCCATCCGTCATATACTCAACACAATCCAACAACCAGTCAATCAATCGATCGATCAATTTCTCTACCGACCGAAACTCGTGCTTGTCATCGCTTGCCGCTTTTAGGCTGGCTGACTTGCACAAGGAACATCAGAATCCAGAGTTCACATCTTCAGTCTATTTCACTCAGCTGCCATAGTCACCAACCAACTAACAGCCAGCCACCTATAATTCACAATCCCTTGCTAATTTGTACTACTAATAGATATGCTTACTGGCTCTCTAGCCGTGAATGAATTATTGGGTCCCTAACCGTCAGCAGAACCGGGCGTCTCAGTTCTCTCAGTCCCCGAGCAGACGAAAGTGTACGCGCCAGTGCGCGCGAGGAGATGGACGCGCGCGAGCAGGGCAAGCTTCTGGCGCTTCGAGCGCTGGACGAGATCGCGCAGGACCTAGACGCATCGGCCCTGTCGGTTCCGAGTACCAACGCAGTGCGCGGCGAGGACGGACAAGTCGGACGGATCGGCGAGGGAGATGGAAGCGAAGACGCAAGGCCGCGGGAGAGGATGCGCCAGGCAGCGGACGGCGCGCTAGGCGGCGGAAGGGCAGCGCAGCTGAGGGTGGAAGCGCGCGCTGCGCTAAGTCCGGCGTCGTCGAACGCGCTGGGGTCCCCACTGGGGTCGGTTTTTAGCACGGGCAGCGACCTGTGGGGAGGCAGGAACGAAGGCGACGACGAGGACGACGAGGAGGCGTTCGATGATGAGGAGTTCAAGAGCGGAGGTAAGCGAGAGGGATGGGATGCGGCGGGTCGTTGGGAGGGTTAGGTTAGGGGATGACTGACCCGTTGGGGATGTGTTTCCTCTTTGCTGGCGGCTCAGACCAAGTGTTGCAGATGATGGAGGAAGAGGCCAGGTTTCATCGCGCCGACGCGGAAATTGATCAAGGGCTAGGGGACCACGACTTCAACCCGTACTGGGACGCCGATGCAGAAGTTCTCAAGAATCCTAGGGAGTTCTTTCGAAAACGGTCTGTTCCAATGGTCAAAGACGAAATGATCAGAGCCTACGTAAGTCATCTTCTGGGTTGCAGTTCTTCCTATTGATCTGATCGGGTCGCCGGGCATTGTCTAACATGTTTTCTGTGGTTTGTTGAACCAAACGGGATAGGAAAACTTTCAAAGCCCACCGGCGAGCCCCACATCTAGCACGCCTGGGACCAACTTTAGCGAGCACGCAAAACATCCTGATATCAAGCCAGCTCTCGATCCAATTGGGGAGGAAGACGATGGTGCTAGACCAACCGTAACTGAGGAACAGCAGGAAGAGCCCACGCATGACCATTCGCAAGAGGACCAACTCCAAGAGCATGTACCAGGCTCCATGTTTCCTCGGCGGCAAGGCGTTGAGCGTTTGGAGTTTACTCCGAAACGAACTCAGCTGTCTGCAAAGTCTTTACGAGTGTTGCAGGAGAAGTTTCCGAAAGGGGTTGTTCCCAACAAAGACTCCCCTTTGCGCAACGAGAACACCTCCAAAGCACCAAATCTGATCGAACTTCCTTTCGGCGCGCAGGAGGGCCTGTACGTTACCGCATGCTTTCCCGGGGAGTCTGAATACGAGTTTGAACTACGCAACCAGGGAAGCCAAAGCTGCCAACTAATGCTTAAAATTGAACTTGGCTCGGCGCTTCAGGACGGGGAACTTAGCATCCACCCTACCGAGCTTGTAGTGGGTGGTCACCAAACGGCGAGATTTCGTGTCATGTGCAAGCTCCAAGCAGAGCGTTTCATCAAGGACGCCTTACTTTCCATAACTTGCGACGGAGTTCTTGCACATGCTATCCCAGTTCGTGTTTCGTGTACATCCTCGCCGTGGGTCTCTCACTCTTCGCGCATGCTTATCTTTTCCCACAACGGCGACAGTCGTGAGCTCGTTTTGCAAAACCGCTCCGACTATGTCTTGAAATTGTATCCTAAGGTCGAGGGCGAGAGAGACGCGGAGTATGCTTTCCTGTGTGGCAACGAAGAGTTCCACACCCTATTGCCCCAGGAAGAGATCACGCTAAACATCAATTTTTGGCCGGAAGATGCAATTGATTGCAGTGCGATCCTAAACTGTGTCGCAGTGTTAGACCTTCCAGACGGACAAAGCTCTGGAGAGATACTTCAATGCTCCAAAATCGCTCTGCTCGGGATTGCTGGTCAGGTCGATGTGAAGTGTCTGAGCCAACTTCCTTTACGCTTCGAGAATGAGATGCTTGCGAATGACCAGCTCTACGCACAAAGCGCGTTTCAATTGACGAACCAAGGAAATCGTCCTGCGCACGTGCGCATTAGTTGTGAGGAGTTCAGCGACTTGATCTCCATCAACCCCGCCTCGGCCGTTATCCCGCCAGCTTTGCAGGAGATGCACTTTTCTGTGCGCGTTCGCAAGCCTTCTTATTCCGACATTGGGGTAATCATTAGCAAGGCTCGGCTCAAGATCGAGTATCAAGACGAAACGCTTCAGCAATTTCGGACTCTCTCTGCATCGTCTCACCACCTGGAAGACGCCCCGCATCTGAAATCGCTCGTTGCTACAGAGGCTTCGGTGGAGCTTTTGCGCATTGCTTTGGCTGAGTGCGTGCCGCAAACCTTTTTCCTTGACATGAAATGGGCGTCAGAACGCAAGTCAAAGGCGCTGCCGTTTACTGCGGACGCTGCCGAAGTCGTTTTCACAAAAGGATCAACGCAGATACTGTTGGTGGAGAATACTTCTCCCCGTGAAATCAACTTCAAGTGCTCTTTGACGGAAGGGCTAAGGGCAAGTTATGCAAAGACAGCTGTGCTCCCGGGAGAGAAGCTGCCAATCGCTATTACGTGCAAAGCAACTGCGCCACGGAGCGTGAAGCACAGCATACGAATCGAGTCCTCCAAGGATGATCGGATCACAATCCCAGTTTTCATCCGAAGGCAGACACACCTCGGCTTTCCATTCGAAGAACACACATTCCAATGCGTCAAGAAAGACGACTATGCCTATGAATTATTACAAGTCGCCAACCCAACGGAGGCGCCAGCTGATCTCACATTCGAAATATTGGACGGCCATGGCATATTTAAAATTCGCAAGGCGCAGAATACGATCCACCTTGGCCGGAGAGCATATACAGAATTGCCCGTCAAGTTTAAGCCGCTGGAACGAGGAAGGAGGTACGATGCTCGTCTGTTGGCGCGCCAAGCCGGCCGCATTGTCGCCGAGACGAGACTTGTCGGCGAGTGTAGGTAGTGTCTCCGTGGCTCTGGTGTTGTTCAGTCCGGTTCAGCCTTCTCCTGCCCGCCAAGTACTGTACTACTTTTTCCCGGGATCAGTTGCATGATAATAAAGCTAAAACATCCATTCGAAACTTTTGGTTTGCGTTTTTATGAAATTCGGTTGGGAAAAAGAAAAGAGAAAACTTTGAAAACAGTAAAGTACATTGCAAAAAAAAAAAGAAAACTGCAGTGGCTCAGTGAATAGTGACGCACTGCTCGGCCTTAGAAGTTGCCCCGATCGACGTGATGACCTTGGACTCCTCATATCCGAAATCAGTGTGGATGGGCTT
Organism: Parietichytrium sp. I65-24A; assembly: GCA_012862575.1. Lineage (NCBI taxonomy): Eukaryota > Bigyra > Thraustochytrida > Thraustochytriidae > Parietichytrium > Parietichytrium sp. I65-24A. The sequence goes on from BLSF01000021.1 coordinate 194,829, forward strand.
GCATGCCGGAGACGCGGAAGTACCACAGAAGAGGTTGCGGATATTACAGTAGCTAGCCAGCCAGCCAAAGCGTGGTCGAAACAGAAAATCAATCATACGAAAAAAAACAAATTTGTCAGCACAGAAACCTCTTCCCCGCTCTCCACGGCCATTTCTAGAACAACAACCTACTTGGTAGAGAAATCCATGACGCTGGGCACCTGGCTTTCGCTGCAAGCCTGCACGACGCACTCCTCGCCGTTCTCGCCCGCGCTCAGGGCAAACCTGATCTTGTCCGTGTACTTGCGGTCGCCAGTGAGCCTCGTCAGCGAGAACACCCCCTCGCCCTGCACAACAGACATACACAAACACACACACACACAGGCACGCATAGGTTCCACGTCAGCGCAATCTCCCGGCATCCTGCGCGTCGGTCGTCGGTCGTCGGTCTTCGATCGACGGTCGTCCCCAACCCATTCATTCAACTCACCTCGTCTCTCAGCCGCGAGTACGTCCCGTTATTGTGCGGGTCCAGCCAGCCATTCGCGCCAAGCGCCCGTGCCGCGGCCTCCGCGCGCACCGCCTCGCAGCTTGCGCCGAGGACCGCGCGGACCCTGCAGCTCGCGTGCACGGGTCCTCCCGCGGAACCGGGGCACGGGAAGGCCGCATCCTCGTCCTCTCCCAGCCGGTTCCCCACCGATCGGACAGCTCGCACCGCGGGGACATCTGCGCATCCCGCTAGGCCCAGCGCGGCGGCGGCGAGGACCAACGCCAGCGCGAGGACCACCAGCCGCGCCCCTCTCCGCCGCTGCAGAGACTGTTCCCGGAACAGTCCTCCGAGCAGCGGCTCGCGCTCCTTCCCCACCGCATCCCGCACCACTGAGCCCCCTCGCTCCTCCCCGCGTGCGCAGCCTGCCATCTCCCTCTCCCTCTCGCTCTCTTTACCCTTTTTTATCGTCCCACTGCCGGGCTGTCCCAGTGTCCGCGCGCACCCCTCAGCCAGCTCCGAGCTTGAGCGCACCGGATAGGTAGGAGTGGTTAGCGCTTTCGGTAGGAGTGGAGTGCGAGCAGGTGAGAGAAAGAGAGAGAAAGAGAGAGAGTGCGCGTACGTGCGTACGTGCGTAGGTGCGTAGGTGTGGGGCGGGTGTCCTCGCGGGGCAGAGGGGGGTGCGTTGCGGGAATGTTCCACGAAGGGCTGTTCGACGCGTCGTTCCACGGTCGCGATGACGACGTGCTGCGCGGCATCTTCGACGCGCCGGAGTCGGTGTCCGCGCGCAACGCGGCGGGGAACCAGTGCGTGCACGCGGCCGCGCACGGGGGCCACGCGCGAGCGGTGCAGCTGCTGGTGCGCGCGGGCGCGGACCCCGACGCGCGCGGGCGCGGGGGCAACGCGCCGCTGCACCTGGCCTGCGCGCGCGGGAGGACCGCCGCGGTGGAGGCGCTCCTGCGCGCGGGCGCGGACCCCACCGTGCGCAACGCGGCGGGGCTGTCCCCGCGAGACGCCGCGGCAGCCGCCATCGAGGAGGTGGCGGCGGGCGTCTGGCGCGCGGACGGGGACCCCCCGCGCGACGCGGACCTGCGCGAGTGCGCGGCATTGCTGGACAAGTGGGTGATCAGCCGCTGCGCGTTCCTGCCCGCGGCGCAGGCGTCTCGGGAGCGAGAGCAAGGGCGAGGGCAAGGGCAAGGGGAAGGGCGAACGCGCGGACAAGACGCGGGAAAGGAGGCGGCCGCGGAGACGGGCAAGGTGGATGCGCGGGCGTTGCTGGAGGTCGTCAAGCCGCTCATTGCGGACGCGAGGCTCAAGGCGATGGGAAAGCAACGGAGCACGTTCCCGGTGATGGGGCCGTCGATGCCGGCGCCAACGCCAGCGCCAACGCCAGCGCCAATGACGACTACTTCGACGGCGACAACGGCTGACGCAGCGATTGCGCACGAGCAAGGGGCAGACGAGGCCGGGAAAGTTGACGAGGCCGGGGGTGGCACGACGGAGGAGGATGCGATCAAGCCACTGGCAGGGCACATTGCGGGGCTGTCTCTGCAAAAGAAGAACGGGTACTTTGTAGAGATTGACGGCGAACAAATCTTTGTTAGTTTGGATGATGGTGATGATCAGAGCGATGAGGAAGCCGACGATGACGACGAGGACGAGGACGAGGAGGAGTCTGAGCTAGTCCCAAGCCCCGAGCGCACGGAGCGCACGGAGAGCAAGGAAGTGGGCGTTAGCTACACAAGTAGAGACGGAGAAAGCACTGAGGAACAGAGCTCCAGCGCAGCTTCTGCTACGGAGGAAAGGGGCGGCGAAGAAAGGCTCTCGTTCACGCTGATACCCGGATCGTTCGGTCTAGGCATACAGCTGGAAGAGAGCGGGCGACTCACTCGGGTCAGTGCACTGCACCCGCAAGGCCCGGCTACTGGTGCAGGCGTTCTCGTTGGGGATTTGCTTTGCGACGTAAACGGCACTGACACCTCCGGAATGCTTTTAGGAAACGTGAAGCAGCTCCTATCGGAAGAGTCGCACTACAACGAAGAAATTTCCCTCACCTTTTTAAGACTGTGAGATGTAGAGCCGCAGTTAGAGTAGGGGACCGGGACAGGGAAACCAATGGTCACTTTAGCGAGTTGACCAAGCATGGAAAGCTCTGGGGAAGTGAGTGCAAAAAAAAAAGCAGCTGCAGGAATGGAGTGGTCCCATTGCTAATCGGCGCTCTTCAAGTGTGTAAAACGAAAGCTGAGAAAACGCGTGTGTAAAACGAAAGCCGAGAAAACGCAGACCTTCCGCAACCTTTACTTGTAGCGAACTTTGAGGGGCGACACAGCTGCAACGAATGAACGTTGCTGATGTACAACATAATATGGTGTCCATGAGAATTTGTGCGAGTACTTTTTGAAAAGCAGTACTCTTGATGTTTTAGTTCATTAGCAAGCCAACTTGACGTGCTTTAGGCTGCGCAAAGCTGGGTAATGTTGAAAAGAAAAGAAAAAGCATGACCATTGAGCTTCACGTGAGCTTTTCGTGCTCGTCGAATCTCAAATTCCATTTATTTAAAGTTGATCTTCTTTTCATTCTTTCGACTTGTAATCTCAACCTTTGAGGCGGGCAAGACGAGGCAGATACTTTAAAACAACGACATATCTCAGAAAGTTGATTTTTTAATTTTACTCTTGAAACCACGTGGTCGAAACAAAAGCATTCCGCCGAGCAGAAGCTGAGGGGCCTGTCTTTCTTGAAAGCCGTTGGCTTCACCAAGGAGCCTGAACCTCTCTTTGCTAACGATGCTGAGGTGACTGAGGTGCAGTGAAACTCCCATCTGGAAGAATTTGGTTCTTCACCATGCAAGAGCTTAATAAAAAAGAAAAACAAATCGGAATAATGTAAACAAAAACATATTATTTACTGAGTTGAAGAGGTCTCGAGGGTACAAAAAGGCGAGGCTTTAGCCTGTCTTGAAATTGTGCAAAACATTATCCACGCGGCGATAGGTGTCGTTGAGACTGTTTTGAATCTCCCTTTTAAAAGTCTCTGCAGCCTCCTCGTCGGTCCTGTCCAGCGCGAGCTTGTCGCACATGTAGCGAATATCTTGAGCACAAGTCAACTCCGGCATGCCCGCCGGGATCATCAGACGGAATAGGTTAATGAGGGAATTGCCATGCCTTCGTAGAATGTTATACGCTCGGCAGCACAGATCCACAAATGTCAAGAACGGCTTATCGTTCTTTCCACCCATCACAAAGGCCATCTCCTTGGTGAAGACAAAAGGAGTTCGCTCGCGCTTGAGCCCAAATTTACTCTTGAAGTGGCCGAGAAAGTGACCAAAATCAATGTGAAAGAGCCGGCCATCTCGCTTGATCATAATATTGTCAGCATGGCGATCTCCTATGCCCATCACATACGTCGCAACGCAGTAACCTGCACACGACTGCACAAAGTTATCCACGACCTTCGAAAAGTCTTGGCCTGCGTTGCAATCCTGAAGCCAGATTCGCAGAGACCTGGCGCTCAGAGCGCCGAGCTTCCCATGCTTCTTCTGAATTCCAGCAGTGGTTTCGGAATTGGTCACGATTTCAAGCATCCCCAGCTCGTCCCCAGTGGAAATGCAGCCGTAAAGAGTCATTTTGAGGTCCAAGCCCTCGTCAAGCCAAAGCTGATTCATGATACGCAGCATTTGCAGCGTCATCTGGTCCTGTCTGAGGTCGTCTCCGCATTTGAACATTACCAGAGTTGATTCTCCTCCACCTTCTTGCGGGTCCACGGAGGAGAATTTGAGCCACAGCGGCTTCTTTTTGGAGTTCATCACCTTACAGCTCGAAACGACCATTTCGCTTAGCACAATTTTCGGGTTTAAGCAAAGCTGAAAGGACGGTGGAAGATGCACGTTCACCTTCCCGAGCTCTTCACGGACAAAATTTAAACGATCGACCTTTGAAGAAAATTTGTTCTTGGTCACCCCTACAGCAACCTGCTTGAGCAGGTTCTGCACGTCAACCTGCTGACTCAGATCTTGGAGGTGCATGGGGCTTGAGTTGCCCAGGTAGGCACGGAGCATGAGGCCGTATCTTGGCGCGAATCTCTTGTTGTGCATCTCTGCCCTCAGCGACCAGAAAAAGCGAGTCCCAATTTCACGAGGATTCTGCCAGGCCCTCCGCAGAAGAAACCGCGCCAAAGACGACTCATGATAAGGCTCGTACTTGAGAACCTGAATAAGCTGCATCATGAGCTCCAAAAGCTCTTCGTCGCTCACCGCCTCTAAGCATCGAACGGCAAACTCGCGTACCCTGTAGTCGCCCTGTACACAGTCCAAGAGTTCAAGAGCCTGAAGCGTACCAGGCGACTTCCATTCCCCGAGAAGCTCCAGAGCTTCTTCGCGCTGTTCTGCGTTGGTCCAGTCCACAGCAAACATGACTCTTGGAAGAGCGGTCGGGAGGTTCATCAACTTGTGCCGATCATCCCACAAGAGAGCCTTGTCTGTATCATTGATAGAATACACTTCAATGGAGTCCATCATTAGTATTGCAAACCCGGCTTCTGAAACCTCAGCCGGTATGTCCACATCAGTCCGAAAGCGACGCTTTTCGGACTGGCCTGAAGGACTCGACGAACCCCACTTGAGTCGGCTCAGAATACCACTTTTCTTGCTGCCAGACGAGGGACTCCGTTTATGGCCCTTTCCGGAACTCGACGTGATACCAGAGAGATCTGCGCTCGTATGAACGGTGAGGCTCTTGTAACTATTGACACCGAGCATAGACTCGTCCACCGAACCCACGGAACTCAACGAACTTACACGCGAGTGAAAAGATGTTGACGAGCTTGAATATGCAGACAAACCCGGCGTCTCTACATCTCTGCGCGCTACGGGTGGTGGCAAGGGAAAGTACAGTGGACGCAGGAACTCGTCAAACTCTAGAACAATCCTCGCATTCCCCTCCAATGGGGTATTCAGACAGAAGAGCCGCTTTTCCGCACTTTGCCGTGGCCACAACACAAGCTCATGCATACCACTACGAAAGACATGGCGCTGATCGTAAATCTGAATGCTCGCGCCTGCAAGTATTGCTCCAGATAGATCCGCTGTGCCGGGAGCAACCGGCGGTGGTGTCGTTACCAAGATCAACGTCGGGTCCGCGCCGAGAGGAGATTGTTGCACCTCGCTTCCAGAAAGCTTCGTCAAGTCGTACAATGTTACGCATAATCGGGTCGACAGAGGCAGGCTAGAAATAGGAGTGTCAAACCACAGCATTTCTCCCAGGCGAACTGAGAAGCTATCTGGCTTAAATGGCTTGGTGAACTTTGTTTCGATGGACTGCGAAGCATACACAAGTTGGAAACGCAGACAGAGAGACTCGCAGGACTCAATCTTGCTCAGCCACTGGGTATCTTGAACTCCGATGATGTTTATACGAAATGGCCATCCTCCTTTCGCAGGCAACATATTTCCCGTGCTCACTTCCTCCCAGGTGTCTTTCACAAGAAGAGATTTTTTGGTGACCTCCAGCATCATCCGAGACAACTCCTTCGGACTGATGCGCGGTATCCCAGGCAAATCCTCCGGCTCCAGAACTTCGGGAAGCGGGGGAGGTGGCGGGATATTGTCGTAAAACTCATCGTAGTCATTGTTATTCGGGCTCACAGCGAGACCGCTTGGTATGTCGGCTTCTTTCTCTTTCAGGTTGTGCAATGCGGCGTCAGAATCGTCCTCTGTGCTCATGATTGTGGAATCCGAAGATATGGATGCCGCGCGGGACGCGAATCTAGAGTTTGAGAATTTCAAAGCATGCGCGCCAGAGCCGTTTGAGGACGGTGGACACCGCAAGTCCACCAGGGTAGTTGTCATTCGGTGCACCGCAGCTTCCCCGCGGCACAAGTGCGCAATATACTTGTACTGCCGTAATGGGATGTCCCTATACACGAGAAAATCGTTCCTTGATTGAATCTTCATGGCATACACATCGGGGCCAGAAATGTCAATAACACGACCAGACTTCTCGGCATTTTGAAACGCCTTTTCTACGACTTGCGCAACCGTACTGTTCGTGGTGGCTAGCACGGTGGTTTCCCTGATTTGTTCATCCAGTCCAATGATTTTGATCAAGATCTTGCTGCTTGCGCCCATCAGGTCGGGGCGTGTGGAAGGAATCAAGTACACCGGCCAGCACTCGTACAGAACATGAATATCAGCCATACTCAAGCCAACCTGCTCATAAACCGTCAATGCATGAATGCTCTCTTGATCGCGGACCTCATCGTTCTTGCCGAGCCCTGCAAGGGACTCAATGGACGCTGTGATCCACTCAAGCTCCTGCGGCGCCATCAGGTGCCTCCGAGAAGATTTTTGCCTGTAGTTGGCAAGGGTCGGCCTCCCGTTCTCAGGGATGGTATCCCTTATTTCTACGTCCAGGGAGTCGTCTCCGAGTCTGTCTGCGGTCATGGAGCCCGAGTTGAACACGTTCCTCGATGACTGGCTGATCGAATTTCTGGTTTCTAAAGATGCTCTACGCATTCGCGAAGAGACCTTGTTGACCACGTCGCGCTTAATTTGGGGACAATCAGCTAAAAAGGTTCGAAAAGCTGCTCCATCCAACACAATGCATCGACATGGACCTTCCTTGACAATCACTGTGGCAGACCGCCGTTCGCGATGAAGGATTGCGATTTCTCCAAAGTACTCCTTCGGCCCCATGACCATTTCTTTCTTTTTGTGGCCAGCTTCCGCCGTCGCGGCGCCATCGATTGCCGCTCCAGAGGGCACCTCCACCTTCACTAATCCTGACTCGATGATGTAAAATGACGTTCCCATGTCCCCGGCCCGTACGATGGCTTCGTTGGTTGAATAAGTCTTATACCTGCATAAGGCCGCTATTGCCTCGAGCTGCTCCCGAGGTACACTTTCGAATAAGGGTATTTGTTGAAGTGCATCAGCAGATTTTCTCCAAGCTATCCAGGAAGAAGACTCCTGGGCGCCTGGAACTGCATCCAAAAAGGTCGCAAGGTCGTCGAAAGCTAGAACGAGGGCAACCAGCCCTTTCGTGGAGACAAGGCTATACTGTCTTGGTTCTGCGCTGGAGAGGCCCTCTTCCCCCACGCAATCCCCGGCACGAAGATAAGTGTTTCTCTCTGGTATGTGTGCTTCTCCAGACACGATAGCCAGGAACTCGTTGCACTCGTCCCCGTGGCGAAAAATTATTTCGTTGGAACGGTATTGTTTGTAGGAGAACAGGCTTGCAAATATATCCATGTGATCTGAGCAGAGCCTTGTAACACTTGCAATACTGCACATTGGGCCGCGCTTGCTTCGAAGATGGGCCATTTGTGTGAGTTGCTCGCAAACGGTGGGGTATGCGTCTTTTAGCTTGACCAGGCCTTCTTTTCCGCATACGATCAACGTTGAATCGTCCACACTCCTAAATCCCACCTTGTGGCGCGCGTCATCGCCATCCAGCGCAAACCTATCCCCGAACCACTGACCTGCTGCGACGACCATCAAGTGCTTTTGCGCATATGTAACCTCTGTTTTACCTTGCACCACGACGTACAGAGCTAAGAGGGGGTCTGCGACTTCTTCATCATAGATAACCTGCCCCGCTTTGAATCGCTGCACGTGGAACAAGGACTTGTCGTGGAGAAGCTTCGGGATGTCATCTTCAGTCAGGCCGGCAAGATGAAACAGGATTCTGAAGAATAGCAAGTTGCGAATATCCACGACGGCCTCTCCATGGTCAAGCTCGTTCAACGGGACAAACTCAACTTGAGCTGAAGGGTCGTTCTTATACATCTTGCTTTTCTTTCGAATAGGCAGAACAGCAGGCGGCGCCTCGCTTGGATCTCCTTCTGGGAGTCCTTCAAAGTCCGAAAGCCTGCCGCCGCTTTCTTCGTTGCCTAGTTCCTGAGACGTGGGATCTTCGACTTCTTGAATCTGGGAGGGGTGAGTAATGTTAACCACTTTGAGGTAGTTGCACGGGACGACGCCCTTTTTGCCCTGGTCATTCTGAGCCATCCACCACTCCATCCCCTTGACGGGGGTGACCCACAGGAAGTCACCTTTCGTGAAGCTTAGCTCTCCTTTCTCGCGAGCGTAAAAGTCATACTGACAAATTGCCACAGATCCCAAATCCTTGTCCTCGTCGGACTGGCTGAGAGCGTCGCTCTCCGCGCTTGACTCCTCTTCGGCGTCACTGTAGTCCTTTTCTTCCTCTGGAACTCTACTTGCCGAGTCAAATTGTGGATTCACACTTTCAAAGCTTGCTGATTTCGTGACGGGATGTTCGGTGCTTTCGTCCTCGTCGCTCCCCTCCTCCTCCTCCTCCTCCTCCCCAGAGCTGTCAACAATACTCACGTAGTTGTACGGAACGAGTCCAGTCTCTCCGTCCTTCTCAGCGACCCACCACTGCTCTCCATCCACTTTATGTACATATAAATCGTCGCCTTGATTGAAGGATAGCTGTTGCGAATTTTCCGCATTGAAATTAAAGAGTCCGACTGCAAGCACAAACTCTTGCTCGTCATCGTCCTCATCGGAATCCTCGACATTTTCTTCCTCATCTCCGTTAATCCCGCCGAAATCACCATGGGCATACCCGCGAGCTTGGTCCTCTGCCCCAGATTCACTCGCAATGTGGTTGGATACCTTGCGAAGTAGCTCGCTCTCCCCTCTTCCGCTGCCTCCCACCGCCTCCTCCGTACTCCGCTTGCCGCTGACGATCAGAGTCGAAAGCTCTTGCGGATCCCAGTCTACGGGCTTGAGCTTTAGATAGTTTCGAGGCAGGAAACCAAATTTCCCGTTCAAATTTGCGGGCCACCAGTCCTTCTGGTCCCGGGGACTGACCAACACTATGTCTCCTGCCGATATTGACAACACCTGGTTGCTAGGATTCCCTGCAAAGTCATACAGTGCCACCGCCCACCTGTCCTGCTCCTGTCTGCCGGTGCTGCCATTTCTCCTCCCGCCGCCATTTGTATCAGACATCGCCAGCTCGGTCCTCCTCCAGGGCCATTACAACGGCGGACCACCCGCCCAAGATACTTTCTGTATTCCCTCTCCCAGTGCGCCGACGTTGATCTAGCTACACCTTGACCGCTGGCCCAGCAGCTCGAACACCGTTTCCCAGCAAGACTTTGCCCGTCCTTCGCCAGCTCGGCCAATACAAACGCAGTCGCCTCGCGCGACAAATTGAGCCACTCGCGCTTCACCTTGTAACCGATGATGGGCCGCTGGAAGGCTGGATAAATGAATGAATGAATGAATGAATGGATGGATGGATGGATGGATGACGGAAGGGAGGAAAGGATGATTGTGCGAACGTTCCAACGTTCCTCGGGGGCTCGCGCGGACGGCGGGGACGGTGACGGTGACGAGTCCTAGCGCACGCGGCTGCTGGCAGGTAGCACTCCTTTCACCTTTCACCTTTCACCTTTCACCTTTCAGGTTCGGAGGGCTTGCTTTGCTTCCCCTCGCGGTTGCTTTGCTCTATCTTGCCTCTTGTTTTTTTTGGTTAGAGAGGAGAATGAACGAACCGGATTGCGATGACGTCAGCAGGCTAGGCAACGTCATTGAGGATCTCACTGTGTGTTGATTGATGTTGATTGACTTGATGTTGATTGATTGACTGATTGACTGATTGACTCAGTGCATGAATAGGTAGGTTCATGAAGTTCTGAATTTTGAAAACATGAACACATGAAAACCATACCATGAAATCACAATCACAATCGATGATTCTCTGCTTTTGGTTTTAGTTTTGACCGCTCTTCCGATGCGTTCTGCTCGCAGTCAATGCCCTCGAAGATGGTAAGTTTGGAGATGTCAACCGGGTGGTGTCCAGTAGGAGGCTCCGCGAAAGTGGGAACCGGTAGAACCGGTTCACTGATGGCGAGAGATGTGGTGGATGGCGGATTCATTTTCTCCTTTTCTTCCAACTTGAGACCATGCAAGCTAATCGAGGTGACACACCGAACAGCATGTTCGGAAAACGTTGAAGGGGATTATGCCTTGATGCGGCATGGGACTTGAGAGATAATTTGACTCATAAATTGTGTCTTGAAAGTAAAACTATGATCTCAGGTGCTCATGGTGCCTGTGAGCTTGAAGGCGTGGAAGCGATCTAAGTGTTGAATCTGGCTTTTATCAGTTCTTACGAATGTGAATATTAGTTTTGTATTTGTTTCTGCGTCTTAGGATCGGAAGATTGCGCCAAGAGCGAGGGACTCACGGACCTGCGCATCGTCGAGAACTTCATCAGGAAAGAGGCTTTGCTCGTGGAGTTCCTTGTCAACGATCTTCCCGTCCTTGATCTTCACAAAGGGCCCGTAGAATCCATTGTAATCATTCCGAGCAACATCACAGGCCAACTTCGAGGGTTTGCCACGGTTCGGATTAAAGTTGCTCTTGTTTAATTCCTCAAGGCGTTCCATCATCTTTGCAACGAGGTCCTCGTTGCCTTGAGACACTTCGTTGTCCTCGTTGGGGTCTTCGTGAATGTTGAAGAGGCAACCAGCCTTGCAGTTCCTTCCTCTAGTGATGGTATTTTTAATAGCCTGCAGGCCAAATCCATTGGCGTGAACATCAAAGGTAGTGTATTCTTCCGCGAAGGTCTCAAAGATAGCGCGATCATTTCCAGTGATCAACTTCCATTGGCCCTGAATCAAAGTCTTGCGAGAGACATGAATTTCTGTGCGAGAGCCGTCCGCCTTTTGCCCTGAAAGGGTTGGCCACTGATCGATGCCATCGACTGCCGGAAGATTGAAGTTTGCCGCTTGTTCGTCTGCTGCATCCACTCCAGCAAGGCCACAAAAGGTGGTGTACCAGTCCGAGATATGGACATAGTCACTGATAACCTTGCCTCGCATGCTGACTGGAACAGCACCGCCAGATACGAATGCGTTCACGCGAATGCCACCCTCCCAATCGCTTGTCTTGCCCCCGCGAAGTGGAAGGTTGGAAGCGGCTCCGAATATTGGGTTGAAGTGTGGCGGGGTGGGAGACACGAGGCTTCCATACTGCAGTGACTTGTATTTAGTATATATGAAAGGATTCAACTGGAGAACGAACGAACAAAACTAAAAAGGACTTACGATTGGACCTCCGTTATCACTCGAGACAACCATCAGTGTGTTTTCCCACATGCCTTTTCTCTGAAGCGCAGCGACCATCTCGCCAAGCGATGTGTCCACGTACTCCACCATACTTGCATACCTTCTGCGGTGCTTATCGTGCAAGAAGGAGTACCTCTTCTCGTGCTCATGCGGAGGCTGCAGAGGAGTGTGCACGCTTCTGAACGCATGGAAGAGGAAGAGGGGCTCCTCAGCGTTGTGCTCTTCGATGATCTTCAACGAATTTTCAGTGAACAAGTACTCCTCCCACTTGGTCCCATTGTACTTTCGGGCAGGCCCGGTGGTGTCCCAGAGGTCCACGAATTCTTCGCCGCCGATTTGGCATAGATCCTGATGAACTGTGCTGCCAGATTGCAGGGTCTCGTCAATCATCGAGTTCGCATGGTGGTAGTACCCGAAGAAGGTTTCGTAGCCGCGGCCCATCGGGGTCTGCTCGTAGGTAGCCATGCCCGCGTCCCACTTGCCGGTCATGTGCGTCCGGTATCCAGCGCTCTTCAATTTGGCAGCAATACCAGTCATTTTGGTTGGGATACCACTGAATCCACTCACCGGGTCATCCGGATTCATGGAGAGCGGGTCGGTGTTCTCCACGGACACATGCACGGGAAGCCGTCCGCTTTGGAGGGCAGACCTGGTCGGCGAGCAGTAGTTGTACGTGTAGTGGCGATCCAGCTCGAGTCCTGATTTGACAAGATTGTCGATGTTTGGAGTGTTGATTTCTGCGTCAACGTGCTCATTTCCAGTCAGTCTCTTCCTGTGGTAGCCCACATCATTCCACCCCCAATCATCCACCAACACGAGAAGGATATTGGGCTTGCTCGCAGCTTGTGACTCGGGCAACTCTGCCAGCGCCAGCCACGTCAACGGCACCCACAAAGGCAACTTCATTGTGGCCTCTCCCCAGTCGCTCTGTTTCTTTCAGCTTGCTCTTGCTCTTGCTGCTCTTGCTCGCTCTTCGTTCCGGGTTTGCTGGTGGCTTGGCTTTTGCTTTTGGCCTTGACATGTTGATTGAAACCAGTGCTAATTACTCGTCCGCCCCTTTCGCTATCAATCCATCTGTTCATTGGTGCAATCTTGTGATCGTAACACTCATTGACAGTCAAGTTGATTGAACCGGTAAACGATCGCAGCACAATCACTACCACCGTATGCTGCTGCTTTCTGCATCTTTCTTCTGCTTTCGCTGTCAGCAAAATCAATACAAAATTAGCAAGCTTGGTAATCACTGTGCGTAAAGGGTTTCAGAATCCTTTCCTCCATCCTCTTGGTGGTTCACACCCACAACGAATTACATTTTGCAGCGTGAATGCGTAGACTGCTGATACGTAGTCGGCAGTGAGGATTGCAGGATCGCGGGAATTGCAGGGTGGAAGGAAGACTTGTTGTATTTGATTTTGATTGCCTTGCCCAGACCGGTTTGACTGTTAACCGCGGCTGGCACTGGCAAAATATCTGGATCGCAGATTGGCCGGATTGTACAAACTAAGGCTGGCTATTAGAATCTGTACTCGAACCGCGGCATTTACTCCCTGTCGCTAATTAGAGTATCCAAAGTTTCAGAAGTCTTCGTTTGGAGAAGTGAGTACCCGGGGACACTAGAAAACTCTAACACTCCCGGACAGGTTTCGCTACTTTCACTACAGTCACTAAACTTCATTCAGGGAGAAATTTCGGTGCAACGCTGCCCACTTCACACCGATCAAAACGGGCTTCTGACACTGAGCGAAGTGATGAGCTTCTTCTGATGATTGAAAAGTGAGGGGCGCGTAAAAAGGCGCCAAGGTGCGCAATCTCTGAGGTGCACAAATCTTCTGAAACCTTGCCGGGGTCATTGATGTTGAACTACACGAAAACCTCAAAGTGGACCAGCGGTGAGAACCACCGCTTTATTCAGGAAAGGCAGGGGAATTGTGTGGTATAAATTTGTTCAGGATATCTGTGTTACGAATTACGCGTCGTCTCCGACGATCGCGCAAGGTTATATAACAGCACAGAAAATGTATGCAATCTGCACATTTACGTGTTGGAACCTCATTATCAGCAAGGGACTTCAAATCTTCAGCCCTGCCCTGCTGCGTTCTACCTTGTGGAGAACCATGGTGCTTTAGGCGTCCACGCCCTGCGGAACAAGCCCGATGCCGGTATTCAATGACATCCCAACCACCATTCATTCCCCTCAGGCCGAACCACTGACCTGCGCAGCTTCTTCACTTTCCTGCATTGGCCACCTCCAGGTCAAACTCGTCCACCGCAGCAAACATCTTTCTGAGTCTCTCGATCTCCTGCGCTTGTTTGTCCGAAAACCCCGCCAATCTCACATTCTCTTTCTCATCTTTGTTTCTGTCCTTCCTCGCCGCCACCATCTCTCCTTCTTCCGACCTCCGCCCGCGGCTCTTCCGCCCCGACTTTCTCTCTTTCGCCGCCCGCGATGCGCCTGCCTTCTTCTTGTCGAGCGCCTTTCCCCTCACATGAGCGCTCTTGACGACGGAGGGCTCTCCTTTCTCGCTCTTTTGCGACCCTCGAGAGAGGCGAGCGGACCTCCTCCGCGGCGCCTCTTTATTCTCCTGGTTGCTCACGTCCGCCTCCCGCAGGGGCCGCAGGGGCCGCCGCCTACTCGCGGGCATTTCTTCTTTATACCGCGTACACTTCGCCTGTCCGCGCGCACAGGGCAACGAACGCGCGGGTTTCCCGCGGTTCCGGAGCGGTGTGAAATGGTGAATTATTGGCACTGAGTCAGGGAGCGATTATTGGCCTCTCGAATGATTGATTTTGTTGAGGTTTGGAATGTTTTGCAAGGCTGCGAAACAGAGAGGGGTTGCAGGTCTAAAGAAAAGGTCCTTGCGAGGAGAAGTTCCGTTCCGGTTGTCGGTGGTGACGGCGAAAATTGACAGCGGTTCTTTCAAGGGTGGGTGGAGTTTTCCGCTGTGTGGAGGACGTGACGGCTGGACTGTGCATGTGGTTTCAAAATGATGTTTTGCAAATACTGCGTTAAATAAATATAAGGAGGTGGTCAGCACACCATGTTTGAGGTCTTGAAGAGGGCGCAATAATTGAACGGGACGAAAGATTTGGACGGGGGCGGGTAAGGGTACTTGACAAACACTTTCATCAACCAAAGTGCCAGTTCAAGCCGGTCGCGGGGAGCTGGTGTTCCAGAAACCTGCTCTCCTCGAGCGGCGAGCTTCGAAAGGAGAGACTCTAGATCAAAGCTGGCAGCACTGGACTTTAGCTGGTCCTGATAAGCCTGCGCTTTCGTGGCGTTCTCGAAGCAACGGGCGCGATACACAATGGAAATGCGAAATTCTTCCGTGTCATACTCGGCCAAATCCTTATCGTCAGACCTGAGAGCCCATTTATCTTTTTCTGAGTCGTATACCAACTCATTTCTCGTGTCTTTGCTGATGAAGGGGGGGCGCACATCTGGGCGGTAGAGGGTGGTGGTGTGAACGACCTTGCTACCATCAATTGCGTTGCCGCTGCGAGGCTGTGGCAGGAATGAGACGCCTTCGGGATCCGAGCTGTTCCAGAAAACGAAATCTCCAAACTTGCCGCGGGAGGACACGTCAAGAGTGTGGTTCCAATCCGACACGTAGCCGACAACCTGCACCTGGTCAATAAATTGCTCTTGAAACATCCCGGAGAACTGCATGACGGCAAGCAACCACTGTGGGATTTGGAATCGCGACGCACCCCAAAAGTAGACGCCATCGACATGAGTAGCAACTGCTTGTCCAGGAATCTGGACGATAAAGTTGAATTGGAAAGGGTCGAGGTGTTGCTTGTCCTTTGGGCAGATGGATTTAGCTGCAGCGCGGAATTTCTCCGACCCGAACAGCTTTCGAATGACCGAGTGCTCCTCGCTATCAAGGTCGAACAAATACATTCCAAAAGATTGCAGCCGAGAAAACAGAAACTGCAGATTTTCCTTCATGCCGTTGTACCCACCAGTAAGCGCAAAATTCTGGGCGATATCAATTCTACCCGGAAGAATGCAGAGCTTCTTGTCAGAGCTTGGAATCAAGTATGGATGCGAGCAGGTGCCGTCGTTTTCGATCTCTTGGGCCTCACCAATATGCTCATGCACAGTCTTGTAAAAAGACCTGTCGGCATTGTTGCTCGGGATTTTCTTTTTGGACTTGAGTAACTCAAGAAGCTCCTGCTGAGTTTGTCGGTCGAACAACTCCGCGACTTGCACGGCAGGTAGGCCCAGCAAGTGCTCAGGAAAATCCACAGCGAACGCTCTTCTTCTCCACGTCGCCGTCAACGCCGCTACCAGCAGCACAAGCGCTGCTCTGGCCAGCGTCCACTTGTGCTGTGCTTTCATGGCCATCGCGTCACCTCGACGTCTGTGTGCCTGTCCTCGCGGGCAGTCCTCGGCCTCGGATGCTCCCTTTTGGAACGTCTCTGTGGAGGCGCAAAACTCGCGTCTCCCATGTTTTCATCCTATCTGTTCAACATTGTTCAACTCTTCACATGTCAATTCAATCCCAGATCCCGGATCAGATTTGCAAGATTGGTAAGAAACGAAACAGTACTCAGCACTAAAGCGCCACTACTACTACTACCGGATATTTAGCAGGTTGATAGGATAGATAGAGCTACAAAATAGCAGGATAGCACCACCTATGAAGTAAAGTTCTATTGGTTGCTCACTTTCAATTGAAGATCTTGTAGTGGCTATTTGTTCTGTAAGAAGGGGGAACACCCCACTATAGCCAGGGTTAAGTTAATGCCTCTCACGAACTTTACATATCGTTACTATAGTTAGCGAAGTCAGCTATCCTTCACTGAACATAACATGCCTTGTGTCGGGAATCCCGGGGTGGCAATACAGAACTGACAGTGAATACAGTTACCGTTACTACTCCCGGAACCGTTCCTCCCGGAAGGCTTCGTTGAGCTGTTGCAACAGCACGCTTACTTTAAGTCTGGGTGACCGGATCTTAATTTCTATTTACTATGACTTAATAGTTGACCGACGATGGGCTGGGAACGATTTTGCCGCTAGCTACTGGGTAGCTACTGCTATGGCCGAGGGAGCCGTTGAATTGGAGGCTAGCCAAATGATAAGTACGGCACTAGGATTGATGTATCAAAATTGACTCCTGTTGGCCTCCTGTTGGCACTTGTGGACAGGCCTTTTGCAAAAAACAAGTCTCCATTTAACGCCGCTGCTCCTCTCAAGATCCCCAAGAGCGAGAGTATGTCAAGAGTGTGTCTGGACTTTCCTCCGAGCAATTATCGAGAGTCGAAGAAAACGACTCGCGGACCAGTGGCCCTGTCAGGCTCTAAACATCCAGTGACGAAAAGCTGAGTTCGATTTCCCCCCGTCCGATGAGTCCGGTGCGAGAAACACAAAACGCTGTATGTAAGTAGAGTTTACAATTCTTAAAAGATTTACAATTCCTGAAAGGTTTATAATTTAATTGGAACGGGAAATGACTTTTGTCACTCGTTGAAACAGGGCGCACGCGGCTCCGTGCGGCGGCCCCATAGATCATTATCATACTGGCGCAGTCGAAACCAGACAACCCCGGAGCCTCGAGCTAGAAAAGTGCAGGGCTTAACCGAGGGCGCTGGGAACTGCGTACGTACAGTAGCCGCACAACGAACATGTAAGCAACGGGCATTGCTTTCCACTCACAGTCAAACACGAAAACTGGCAACAGATCCTGGCGAAGTGGAGTGTCTAGCAATGGCTAAATGAAACAACTACGATGCGAGTGAGTGGCCGAGTGAATTGAAAAAGGGAGTCACTTCTTCCGTGGTCAGCTCTTGCGCAACACCACTCCTTCCATCCCCGGCGCAGCTCGCTCGCGCGGGTGCGCAGATAGATAGATTAATTGCTTTGAACTCGTCCCTGTTGCAATGGAGAGTCGAGTATGAGTTCCATTCTGGAGGCCACAGTGAGAGAGAATCCAGACTCTGCAACGTGGAAGGAGGGCGCCAAGCTCAAGGACAAGACGGAGGAGCAGCTTGTGGAGTACTTGCTCCAATGTTTAGGCGCGTTCGACGAGCAAAGCTCGGGCAGCAATGGGAAGACTGGCAAAGAAGACTCGCCCGACTGTGAACCGACACGAGTCATCTTCCCGATCGCTCACGTTGTGGAGGTGGACACAGCGGACACGCTATGGTCACGACTTGTGGGCAAGTCCAGGGCGGAGTGGGCGTGGGAAATATACCGTAAGCCGTTCAATCTATACAGCGCGCAATCACTGCTTTCTTTGAGCTCCGCATTGTGTTGCTGTGGGTATCTGTGGAAGAATTGGAACTTGAGTATAGTAGGGCTCTTTCTCGGGTTTCCAATCATATTAACTTCGAGGTTCTATTGCTATAGCCAGGTGGCAAAGCTGTGTCTGTTGAGGTGGGACATTTGTTTTCTTTATTTCAACATCATTTGTGTCACCGTCGTTCTTCCGAAAATAGATTCGAGCGGAACGGCTGTACCTTGTCTGATCCTGTTCACTCCGCTATTCCTTGGAACACCCCTTCAAGACGCACTTCCTCAGACTGCCCGAATCAGCAGTGGCAAAGGGCTCGTTGTCGTGGCTGCGGCCATCGTGGTGGCAATTTTGAAGCTCAGAAGCGAGGCTGGAAGGCCCGAGTTTGAGGATGCGAGAGAGTTGTTTGATCTTGTGGCATACGCTCTTTTCAATGTTGCATACTTTACTTGCATCTCTGTCTACAAAGCTTTTCGAGAAAAGGACACTTTCGCCTATGTTCGATCGACGTCGGCCTCAATGAAAGTGGAGAAACGAGTGGCCAAATTACTCAAGGCCATCTTTGAGATCCAGAGGCTTCTCGTGATGGATTTGAAGCCCTCAAGAACAAGTCAAATTTCTCCAGCTGAGAACGCACAACTGAGAAAGAATACAGTGCGCAGTTTGCAAATAAACACTCCAGATCTGAAAAGAATGTTTGATTGCGGCGAGCCTCATGTGCAAGTCATCTTTCCAGTGTCAAAAGTGCGCACTGTGAACTCTAAGAATACTCTCGCACGTGCTCTATTAGGGGATCGTGTCGGAACGTTCATGTTTCAGTTCCAGCGAATCCGCTGGTTGGGAATCTTGCTTGCTTTATCATGGTACCTGACAATCTTTTGCTCAATGTCACAATTTTATTTTCAAGAATCAGAAGGAAATGCAACACACAGTTGGATGTACAGTGCACAATGGTCAGTGATCCCGGTGGCTGTTGTTGTAACCTCCAATTACTCTGTAGAAGTGCTGCGTGTCTCCATGACTCGGTTCGAGAATATATTTATTCTGATGAGCATATCCATGTTTGCTGTCCTTAGCATGGTAATGTATGCGGAAAGAAGAGCCCGCGTTTCTGCCGTAGTTTTGTGTGTCACCATGGCCATCGGCGTCTGTTGCGATGCGTACCCACCGCGCCTACGAAGATTGACCATTGCCCTGGCCTGGGGCCAAATGTCCTTAGCGCTGGGTTTCGTTGCCTTCTGTATTGACTCTCGGAGAGTCGCTCTCGCGGAAGATGGAAGAGCTTGGGTGTTAGGCTTTGCTGTGACGGTTTCTGCGCTGTATTCATGCATATCAAACATCATCTATTTTGGTGTGAAGTATACTTTTCATTCGATCATGTTCCCAGAACGACTCGTTGCTATTGAGGCCGACATGGCCACCTCAAGATTGCCGCGACATCTTGCCAAGGCGCTTGGGGCAGCCACCCCAGAAATACTGACGAAAATTTTGCGTGCACGCGACAGCCATTAGTTTAGTGGGTACAATTGAAGGCACGAAATGCAAAAACTTGATGTGTCTTCTTCTCTTTGCGTTTTCTATTTTTTTCGGTACCAATATTCAATTTAAGAGGAGGCAAGTTTTGCGGTTGCCCCCCCCCCTTCCCCTAAAAGAAGCAAAAATAAAAGTGAGGCTTATTACATTTGGACTTCAACGGTGGGTTCGACCGTTTGTTGCACCTTTTTGAAAGGAGAAATCGGTTCCAAAAATCCCCGGAACCTATTTCCAGAGGCTGTCCAGCGCGCCCCATACCCGTTTTGATGCCGTATTTCTACAATACCAACCTGCTTCTTATTTGATGGAAGCGTGTGAACATTAACCCACGCTGGGGCACTTAAGATCTCCAAAAGCTTTTCTAGCCCTCTCGCGTTTTTCTCGCTGTCAGAGCCTTTTGACTCTGGCCAAAATCCAGTGCTCCTGTGATGGTGCTTTGTGAAGGCCCTGCCTCCAGTGGTGAGAGTGCTCCCTGGTCGTGTTGGCGCATTAAAAGCTTGGAGCAGGACACTTGTCGGGGGACACAATGTATTCGCCGACCCAATCGTGGAACGGTGTCCAAGCAAGTAGAGCACACCGGGCTTGCGCAAGGCTTTAAAGAGTTCATCAACTCGCTCATCAATCATTTCCTTTGGCGACTTTTCGCGGATGGCCACCATGAGTCCCAACATCGCACGTCTGGCCTTTCTCCGCAAGGTGTCAAGGTTTGGCAATCGTTCGACAACGCCACTTATTGAGATATAGCGGTATCTGCGGACAGGTAGGATGCCTTTCCTTACGATCACGAAAAGTGAATATAACAGCGAGCGAAGCGCAGGTTTGGCATTGAAAAAGCGATTTTTTACTTTTCCAGCCGCGTCTTCAACAGGATACGTTCTCATGAGCTCTTTACAAAGCTCGAGTGGAATAGCATATTGACGGCATTCCGTGGACGGGTCCTTGGACATATCTTCAGGTTCGCTTTTTTCTCCGGCTTCCACCACTACAGTCCAAGCTTCGTCCGCCGCCAGCTCGGCCCCGGATTCTGCGTCTTCTGAAAGAGATTCCTTGATCTCCCAGAACTCTTCGAAAGTTGCGGTCTCATGCTCCTCAAAGCCGTCCCCAGATGCCAGACTGGCTGCCTCAAAACTTTTCTCGGAGCCATCAGCTTCCGGATTCGCCTCAGCTTCCTGCTGTAGCAGATCCCGAAACCGCGCTTTCACAGCCAGCGCCACTTGCCAAGGCTCCACCGCCTCTAGCAATGAATCAATCTCTTCCTTTGTCCATTGTCCTGACTTCGTTGCCATTATTTCGTTGTTGTCGTTAAGGTGCACCCTCTCCTCGACTCACCGTTTGGAGCTCAGATTTTCTGATTCTGATTCTGATGAAACCGACTGCTTCGTTTGTGAGATCCAGAACTGCTGACCGTTGTTTGTCGCGATCAAAGATCAAAGATCAAATGGCTCAGGTTCAAGCCTGTGTCATTGCTTCTTCTGAGTTCAAGCACTAGAGCTGTGCAGCGTCCGAGGGCTTCACAGCGCCTGTCTCGCTCCCAAAGTCTGCTTTGCTATTGAGGGACTGCGACGCGGCAAATCGGGACAAGTCCGTCACAGTCAGCGCGCGCTGTCTCTTTTTCTTTTTTGTTTCTATGTTGTCACTTTGTTGTCACTTGGTTGTCTATGTATTGTCTTTGTGTCTACTTGTTCGATTCCAAAGTTGGTGACTTGTTGTTCCAAGTTTCTTCGCCCGTTCCTCAATCGCTCCTAGAACGCTCCAAGAACCTTCCGGACCACCTTGCGGAACGCTTACCAGTCCCCCAGACATTTGAGGTTCCTTAGTTACGATCATTCCGCATGTTCACTCTGGATGCTACGTAACAGAGGATCTCATCACGTCACTACCATCACCCACTATTCCGCCCTCACAGACCTCACAGTATCTCACAGTCCTCACAGATTCTCACTATTCTCATCTTCCAGTACTTCCCGTGCTGGCTGACTTTGGCGACTGCTAGTAGGAGTTGCTATCAGCCGCATAGGGACAGCCGTGACGAGCTGAGGGATTAGTGAGAGAGAGAAGAGGACAGGTGACATACGAGTCCCAAAAGGGACGTCCTCGGCGCGTACACCACTCTGTCGGGAGGCATCATCAGAAGGGTGTGCACATTTCTTCTGGGCAAAGGTGCGGTGCGTGCGTGGTAGTGCGGAGCACAGAGTATTGACTGTGAGTGTAGTTCCCGGGGGGGGGGCCCAAAGGACATACGCGGGTGTTATCGTACCGAGGACACATAGGACACAGAGGACACACGGAGGGGTGCGCGTGAGGGGGAATGGCGAATACGCAGGATGGGCAGGCGCTGATGGCAGAGGTAGTGGCGCCTCGTAGCGGTAATGATGAGGAGCTGTTCGTGAGCGAGGAAGAGCACGAGCTGAGCGAGGAAGAGGCGCAGAGCGGACTGGCGAAGACGCTGTCGGGGCTGGGGTCAATAGTGCGGTGGGTGAGCGACAGCTTGGGTGGGAAACAGCATGAGAGCAAGCTGGTGTCGAATCTGCGGAAATCTACCATGTTTAGATACTGCTCGGAGAGCTCGCGGCTGATGCTGGCGAATAGCATGGAGCTGGAGACGTTTAAGAAGGGTGACGTGCTGATGATTCAAAGCGAGCCTCAGAAAAGCGCTATTGTGGTGGTGGATGGCTCAGTGGCCAGGCTCCGCATCTTTGACAATCAGCTGCACCACATGGGCACGATGGGGAATACGGGTAGCGGATCCACGATTGGTATGCTTCACTTGATGCGCGAGGAGAAAACCTTTGCGACGGTCCGAGCGCTGACCGACGGAGCTTGCTTCAGAATCCAAGCAGACGTCTTCCGAGAGCTCCTGGAAGAATCTCCTGAATTCGCCCAGGAGGTTATATTTTCGCTTTGCAAAGAAGTGAGAGCACACACCAGGCTTCAACGAACTCCGCTGTTCTTGCAGTCCGGGAAAGCCATGCCCGCCGAGCCGCTGCCGTGGTTTGCTATTTCTTGCGCGGCCGCTATCGAGTCTTTCTACCGTAGCGGTCTTAATTCCATTCTCAACGCTCAGCTTTCAGGTCAACCTCGAGGAAAGCTGTTTCCAAACATGCACGTTCAGTTGCCGACAAGAGTGGTGTATATCCTTGGGTTCAAGTCCTTGCGAAACATGTTAGACAGCAGAGTACAGATTAGTGAATTTGACAATCCTGAATTGGTAGGACTCGGGCTTGCTATCCTTCCCGGAGTGATCATGACCCCGATCAGCTCTCTGCTGGAGGCCTGCAATGCAGGAAACACCAACAAAGAGGCACTCCAACTCCGCTGGACGAGAGGCATAGTCCCTCGCTGTGGCCGTGAAGTCATCTTTGGAATCGGCATTAACCAGCTTTCGGACTTTTGCGAAGAGCGTATGGAGATTTTCGAGTCCCAAAAGCTGAAAAACATGGGTGGAAGCTTGGTGGCAGGTGTTTTGTCAGGGTATTTTAGTCACATTCCGCACAATCTCTCGACACTAAAGTTGCTCTACCCTCAAAAGTCGTACCGGGAACATTTTGCGGACCTTCAACGCCCATGGAAGACCTGGTTCGATTCAGAAGTAGCACCAATGGGAGTGAACGAGAAGAAAGGCGGCTTCTCGCTACGGAATCTCATTCGCTCAATCGCGGTACCAACGTTGACCTGCGTACTTCCAAAGGGTTCATTGATTCGCACTACCCAGATTGCAGGCTCCTTCGTGATCATCAACTCCACTATGAATGCGCTTTCGCACATTAACGTGAATGTCTCGGTGTCTCGCACACCAAGCTCGGCGTAGGCGAGAGAGGTTTCCGCAACTCGGCAAGTCGCCATGAGTTTTGACGATTGTATTTGTCTCGGTACACTCTGCGGGCTACTCGGCGTGTTTTTGCACGGGATGTTCATTTATTTTTTCCAATCATTTTTCGCATCAGCAGTGAATCGTTTTTTTCTATAAAAATATATATTAAAATGCTGTTCCCAGATCCTCCAAACTGCGCTTGCGCTCCGGCTGGCAAAGAACCCGCGTGAAGATATGAGGTAGATTCATCTTTAATCAAGCTACCTTATCGCTGTATTATTCGATCGGACGGCATGGAACGAGACGTGTCTAAATGCTAAGCGTCCCAAATCTCCGACGGGCTAGCTAGCCGGAATCTCCACCTCCGCAATCATAGCTTACTTTGTGGCGCAGAATCGTCTTCTTCTACCTGATGAAGGTGAATATTTACGGCCTCATGAAGGTGCACGTGAACCCCGCTTTCGTCATCCCTGTCTCCGCCCTGCTCTTGCTGCACCAGTTGTTGCTGTCTCGCTGGAGCTTCGTCCACCTTTGGAAGCGCTTCACCTTGGCGAGTAGTGTTCCCTTGGTCGTTCTGTACCGTAGGAGCTGGTTGCTTCTCCTCGGTCTTCTCCTCCGGTTTCGCTGCAATCTTCGGGGCGGTTGCTTTTTTCAAGGGCTCTATGACCCTTTTCCCTCCTGTGTTTGCAGGCCTGGACTTGAGTCCTCCAAGCTGTGCGGCCTTGGTAAGCAGGTTTCCCGACGTGGAGTGAAACATGAGAGTTTCAAGGTCGACGCCGTGCCTAAGATTTGCTCTCATCCCCTGAGTTTCGAAGGCTCGGTATACGCTCCGTTTATTATACGCCAAAAGATCAGCAGGGATTTTGGCCACCCTTTCCGCCATCTCGAGAGTTTGAGACTCAAGGCCATCCAGAGATGAGCATTTTGTAGAAAAGCCACGCTCCACGGAAGACGGCCCGTCCATTGTCTCAGCGAGTAGCATTATCGCCAGCGCATTCCGCATTCCGCACAACCAAGGGTAAATTTGGTAGTCTGGTAAACCCATGTTTCGCCCCTCGGGGTAGCCGATGCGGGCATTCTCTGCAACGCAGACAATATCGCAAGCAGCAGCTAGTTCCATACCGCTGCCCAAGCAGTCGCCATGTACTTGAGCTATGACGGGCTTGGCAAGGTCCATGATGTGAAACCATGTTTCCACGGCATTCCGCATTCCCTGGCCGTCTGACTCGTTAGTAAAGAAAGGGAGAGCGCCCCTGCTTCTTGCGACATCCTGGCCGGAGCAAAAGTCATCTCCTGCACCTCTGATAATGGTCACCCTCACGTCCGGATCTTGGTCATTCATGAACAGCTGGTTTAACAGCTGCGCTCTCATCACATGACCCATACGATTCTTCCTTTCAGGCGCGTTCAGGGTGATCCTTGAGATGAACTGTCCAGGACTATCGACAAGAATCTCCGATGGCTCCTCCACCAGCTTGGCGTAGTCCGCCACCGTGTACACCTTCTTGCTTTGCAAGGTCTTGGAAGGCATTCTGGACACCGCTTTCACACTTTCCGTCGCGCTCGTTAACTCGGCTCTCGTTTCGCCAGGACTTCACACAGGTTTTAGCTCGCCTAGTCTGCTCTGGTCTTGCTCACTCCTTTTCGCAGCACTTGGCCACCGTCCGTCCGTCCGTCCTTGTCAGTCGTTACTCACGAGCAATGTTTCAGGTCTGACTGCCTTATGTTTCCGCTTTCAGAACGCTGCTTTTCCTTACAGTTTACACTGTTTACCATACACACGCTTCGATATAATCTGCAGAGCCTCGGAGCATGAGTATTCGACCTTTGTTCTTCTTTCCTTCGTGGCCACTTCAAGCCAGTCGCGTTTCACACGTTTCAATCGACTTTGATTGAAATCAAGAACAACAACACCGTCAAAAAGTTGCATTCACATTCAGCGACATGTCCTATCATCCCGCTGCGGAACGCATTTTGCAAACCGTTGTCGTTCATGTCGTTCATGTCGTTCGTTGTTCTTATTGTTCCTTCACTGGTCTCTCTACCTATGCTCTCCACCTGAGCTACCGACACCATAGCTGGCTATATTCAATCTTAATGGATTCCTTAGGCAGATTGACCTTTTACATACCCACAAAATCCCTCGACCCTCCTATCGTTTACCATGGCCACCCTTACCACGCGCACAACAACCTCCCTAATCTCGCTACAATAGATTAAAATCTACCCAAAACCCACACCAGAGCCCTACCCCCCGCTACTGCATACTCTACCCGCGGGAGGGCAAAGTGCCGGGGAGGGGTAGGCACGGCCTAGCAGATACTCTGGAATCGAGCCCAGTGTTACACACACGTCTCTCACACACACACACGCCGTCCTCTTTTCTCTCTCTCTCTCTCTCTCTCTCTGCATAAAACTATTCACTCTCACACGACGGGGAAGAGGACAAGAGGACAAGAGGAGAAGAGGACAGGACCTGGAAACGAGAGAGAGAGAGACAGAGAGACAGAGAGACGAGAGAGAGACAGAGAGAGAGAGAGAGGGGACAGGTCCGCGACGCAGGTGTGGGAAAGACAGGGTTACAAGGTATAGCTGCGGGATAGACGGTTGCGGAGTGGGAGTTGGTGTGCGCGACGACCCGGGGAGAAGGGGAGCAGGGGAGCAGGGGGCACAGCAGCGGAAGAGAGAGAGAAGAGAGAGAGAGAGAGAGAGGAGGATGGACGGTCTGCCGCAGCAGTTTGGAATCGAGGCGCAGAGCCCGTACTTGCAGCAGCCGATCACGAGAAAGCACACGCTGGTGGGCAAGGGCAAGGTTGCGGGCAAGGAGATCAGATGGGGGCTGAGCTCCATGCAAGGATGGCGCGTGACGATGGAGGACGCGCACGCCCATCAGCTGCCGATCAAGAGCAACAGTGACATCGGGTTCTGGGGTGTGTTCGATGGCCACGGAGGAGACTTCATTGCGAACCAAGTCTCTGCCAACGTCTTGCAGTACATCGAGAATAGTGAGAGCTGGGCCCGCTATTTGCAGTCTAAAGATAAAGATCCTGACAATCTTGCGACCGCACTTGCCAAAGCAATGATGGAGGGATTCATCGATTGCGATGAGGCTTTGAAGGAGCTTCCGCCGGTGCGCTCTGGACAAGACTTTAGCGGGTCCACCGGTGTCGCGTGCATGGTGACTGATACGCACATCATCTTTGCCAACACGGGGGACAGCCGTGGTGTCCTGTTTTCCAACAACAAACCAAAATTCGGAACGAAGGATCAAAAGCCTTCGGACCCTGAAGAAGTCGTAAGTTTATCTCTGTACTGCGCTATTTATAAGGTTGTTTCCTCTGATAAGCTAACCCGTGGATGTTGTAATATTGCTTGAATTTCTCAACAGGCTCGCGTAGAAGCTGCGGGTGGCACCGTGACGGACAATCGCATTAACGGAGATCTTGCCTCCGCTAGGTCTTTTGGCGACTATCGTTACAAACTCGATACGAGCCTTCCTCCTTCAAAGCAGCAGATTACCGTGCTTCCAGAGACAACCGTCATTCGTAAGTTGGCCTTCCTTTTCTTCTGCCTGCTCATCTCCTATGCAACACCGCACTCACTAACTTTGATCTCAATTTCGTACTCAGGCCGGTCTACCGAAGATCAGTATATTATCCTGGCGTGCGATGGTGTGTGGGACGTTTGCAGCAATTTTGAGGTCTCAAACCTTTGTCTTGCAGCAATGAAGCTCGGGTGCGGTATCGGAGTAGTGTGCGAGAAGATTCTTGATGAGTGCTTGATGAAGAGCTCTGGCGACAATATGTCTATGATGTTGATTGTTTTCCCTGGTGCACCAAAGGAGATCGGCAAGGCCAAGCCTGGCCGCGAGCCGTCTTTGGACGTCATCCGCGAAACTATGGTCAACGCTGTCATCTAATAACTATATATGTTGTTTTCCGCTGTTTTCCCATAATTATGTGGCATTTTCTTATCAGCTTTTTGTTTTCTCGCCGCCAATCTCGGCTTGTGTGACTTTCATCTGGCAAGCCTCTAGTAGAGCTGCACTGGAAGAGAGGAGTAGTGAAAACAGTACGGCTGCACACTGTCTGATATTCCCACTTGCAGTTCAACATTTTCTTATTCTTCGTAATTCTGAATCTGAATTCTGGAAAAGTTGAAAAGCTTCTGCGCGTTCGTGTGCTCTCGTTCTCCTCAAGAAGAGGCGAGGTGCGAGCAGATCATGGCAGAGACGACCCTTGAGAGCTGTCTCACGTAAGTTTGTGCACTCGACTTATAAGAGCGAGCGTGCGTGCGGCAATGAATGGGTCTTCGAGACTAACAACCCTGGCGCTTTTTTTTTTTGCAGGTGTCGCGTGATTGGAACAGGGACTTTGGGCGGGGTGTCCGGGTACCTACTGTGGCAGCGGACGACGCTGCCAAAGTCGCTGGTCAGCAGGAGGGCGACGCTGGCAGTGACTAGCGCTGCATTTGCATCAGCGGCTGTTTACCGATGGAATATGGATATTTAGGAGGCCAGTCTGGGCCCGAACGAGAGTTGGCCGCGGAGGAAGAAGCTGCCGAACGCGATCTGAACAGACTGCTCTCGTGGAGGTTTTGGGTGAGAAGCAAGTATTTTTGGGGGGTGGTGGGCTGGTGGGCCGTGACCAGGATCTTGTATGAAGTTGGTGGCGACTACGGTCTCCACTTCATGTGGGTGATTGGGAGCCTCTTTGTGTTAATGATGCGAAATCTCGGAGTGCGCGCCCCGGGAACGCTTAGCGCCTGGGCCATGCTCAATGAGAACCTGCAGGCCATAGCGGGATCTACTTCTGGGCAGGAGCTAGACGCTCAGTTGCGGTCCGGCCCCGCAATGGCGGATCGTGATGAAACTCCGTCTCGCCCCCAGCAATCTCGTATGGACGAAGATGACTTGGATGATGAGATGTTACAAATGGCTATAGCGGAGTCTTTGCGAGAAACGGATGCTTTGAAAAAACGCACAGGTAAGAAGAAGGGCCGGAGGCTCATATCTTGAGACTTGAAACAAAGTCGAGAGGATTTTTTTTTTCTGAATTCTGAAATATGGACGCTTTAACAAACTAGAAGGATGAATAGAAAAAGTTTTTTATTTTAAGTTTTTGTTTTTAACGACATCACCATGCGTGATGGAACGAGCGTTTAATTCGTACAAGTTTGAAGTCTTAATCAAGCTACCCACTCTATACAGCTTGCAACCTTGCGACAAAAGAATGCCTAGTTTTCCAAATGTGGATTCTTGTTTTTGACTGGCGACACCGAAGGCTCGAGATCTACGTAAATCTCCTCGATCCACTCTTTCGCTTTAGTCAAGCCGTCCTGCACATCGGGCGCGGCTTCTGAGCCGAGGTCTCTGACCGTATTCACGAAGAGGTTTGCAGCAGCGCGGCGGGCGATCGGCCAATTCGCAGTAAGTTTTTCGGCATGAAGCAATTTTTGCAGACGTTTCCGCAGCGAGCTGCGATCGCGATGCGGCCGGTCGATGTTCGTCGCAAGCATGCGGTTAAAGTTGTCAAGCATCGATTTGAAGGGGTTCTTTTCGGACTCTTGGAGGACCGCAGTCAAGAGCAAAGCAAGGTTCTCGTGCCAGGTGAAGATCTTGTTCGCCCTGTCGTGCATGGCCTTCGGAATCGGCGGGTCTGTCAGCCTCAACTGGTCCACCAAATTGTACATAATCGACTTTTTATTCGCGGGCAACAGCGGCACCACGCAGTTCTTGCCTTCGGCAGCCAACGCCGCGCTCATGCCGCTCTTGCCGACCTTCCTCATTGGGATCAGAGAGTCCTTCTCCCCGTCGCTATCGTACCCTCTACCCCACGCCGAATTTGAGGCCGATTTCTTCCTCGACTCCGACGACGACTCATCCCGCGGCCTCTTTTTCTGCAGCTGCGAAATCAACCCCCGCTGCACGATGATCATATCGCATCGCTGCATCAGCACTTCCAAAGGCACGCCCGACGCCATACCGCCGAGCCCACCGAGACTTCCGCCCATTCCGCTCATTCCGCCCATGCCTCCCATGCCGCCCATACCTCCCATGCTGCTCATATCGGACTCCAAGCTCAGCATCTCCGTCTCCTCTCCCACCTATTCCACCTATTCCACCTCTTCTTCTCCGACGTCTCTATTCTTGCGACCTGACTGACCTGACTGACCTGACCTCTCCTTCGACACTTGCTGCTGCCCGCTAGCGAACTACACTATAAAAAGCTAAGAGTTGTGAGGAGCGAGGAGCGAGGGCCGCGCACTGCCCCGGTCGTATGATTCTGGTACGCGCGGACAGTAGGGCGAGAATGGGACCGCGCTAAGGGTGGGCAGGTTGGGCTAGAGTTTGATAGGCTTGCGCGGTAGGGATGGTGGTAAGACGTTAGGAGTTGGGCTAGGTGGAAACTGTAAAAACGACCCCACCCCGAGATAGGATTAGATAGGTAGCCGTTAAGGAGAAGGTCGTAGTGAGTGGTAGTGAATTGGCGTAGGAGATTTTTTCCGTTCGTGAGTATTCGCCCGTCATAATGACGGAATTTGTTGGGGGTGTTGGGCTCATAGTACTCGTGGTTTGAGGAAACCCGGAAGGATCGTCTGGTTGAGCTCACAAGTGCGGCGAATACAGTGAAAAGAGAGTTCATCATGATAGAGGGAACTAGAGAACATGCAGAATGTTTCATAATGTACAGAGGCCTGGGAAGGGTGATGATGGACCGGGAATAATCAGCAGCATTCACTGTCAGTCATACTTTCTCAAAGACGTAGCAAAAGTGCGACTTGCCGGGCGAGGGGTCCTCGTAGTTGGTTAGATTAGATCTTGGTATCTTTACGCATTCCAACATGCGCCAAGCCGTCTGTGCAATCTTGAAATGAGGTAAGCGGGTGCCTGGAGGCCCATATGACACGACAAAATAAAGACCTCCGCGGCGAAGGACGCGGTGCATCTCGTCGATCATTTGCGATATTTTCGTGGGACTGTCAACCCCACAGCAGACAGAGTCAAAGAGAGCTTTGTCAATCACCACATCAAAGCAAGATGTCGGAACATTCATCTGACACACGTCCATCGCGACCCAGTCGATGGAGCTCAGAGCCTTGTGTTGGTTCTTCAAATGTTGAATAATTATTTCGGAGAAGTCAATGCACGTCAGGTTCATAAAGCCGTCGTTGTGCATTTGCAACGGAATCGATGACGATCCGCAGCCTGCGATGAGCACCTCCACGTCTGTATTCTCGCCAACGAATCTTTCCAGCGTCGGCTTCAGCTCTTCGTAGCCCAAGTACCACTCAAAGCCCTCTCTAGCGGCTTCCTTCGTTGCATACCTCTCCTCCCACTGCGCAGCATTCACTTTTCACTCGTGAGATCTTTCCTCCACTCCGTGGCCGAGGTAACCGCTCGTGAAAACCACTCAACTTACATATTCGAGTTTGGAAAAGTCCACATCGTGGCTGTCCATCCTGCAAGCCAGCCGCTGGCTCCTGCTGTGATCTCCTGACCCCAACGTATCGATCTGTGTTCAAACGTTCGCCCTTTTACGCTTGGCAGCCCTGGTTGTCTGGTTGTCTGCTTGCCTGCTTGACGACAAGACGACAGGCAAGAAGACAACTTTGGCCAAACAAAATCGAAAGCGAGGAACAAACCAGCTTCTCATTTGTTCTTCATTAGAGAGCTTCCTTTTTATTCGTTAATTCTCAACTAAGCTATTCTATGGGAAAGCCACGCTAGACCTCACTATATCGTCCATACCCTCTCCGCACTACAATCTCCGATATTTTGAACATTACCAGTACCAGAACGATAGCGCTTCTCTGTAGCAGCCAGTAATACTGCCTCCTACCCCCTCTTCCACCGCTCCTATCGTTATCTACTCACTATCTACTCTTACATCTTCCGCCCGGTCGTGTATGCTTCCCTAACTTAAAACACGTATATCCAAAACCATAATAAACCGTGCACACCTCGATACCGAGTACTAGCACAAGGCGTTATGAGACGTTACAGCCGCAGACACCACGATAACTTACTCCATACTCGTGCTACTGGGTTACTGAGTACTCACTGTCACTTCGAAGGTGGAGATAGGTGGAGAGAGTTGAGAGAGTTGCGGAATGGAAAGAGGCAATTAACTTGATTGAGAGAAGACAAGTAAGAAGACAAGTGAGGTGGGAGCTGCGACGTTCAAGTTGCAGTGCGCCGCAGTGGTTGCCAGTGGTTGCCAGTGGTTGCCAGTGGTTGCCAGTGGTTGCCAGTGGTTGCAGTGGCCAGGAATGAGCGGGTGACGACGCAGATAGTGAGTGAGTGAGTGAGTGAGTGAGTGAGTGCGTGATCGATGGAGACAAAGCTGAGCGAAGGCGAGCTGAAAGAAGCGCTGTCGAACTTGCTGCTGGACGACGAGCACCATGACGCGGTGATCGTGGTGGACTGTGGGTCGGGGGTGTTCAAGGCGGGCTTGAACGGTCACGTCGAGCCGTTCTGTGTGTGGCCGAATGTAGTGGCCTCGCCGGGGAGAGGCTTGGAGGCCGTGGTTGGAGATATGGCAATGGTGATGCCGAGCCCGATGAGACCGGTCGTACGAGGCTGTGTGACGGACTTTGACGCGCTGGAGAAAGTATGGCGGCGCGCTTTCGTCAAAGAACTCAGCGTCAAGACTGAGGAGTTCCCCATAATCTTTACAGAGCAACCATGCAGTCCGAAAGCGACCCGGGATCGTTTGATCAAACTGGCGCGGGAAAAGTTCAACGTCAAAGGTGTTTACGTCTCCGCTTCCCCGGTGTTAGCGCTGCTTTCAACAGGGCGAGTTTCAGGGCTAGTCGTAGATGTGGCATACGAGAGCACGCGAGTTGTGCCGGTCATAGGAGGCATCGCCATTACCAAGGCTATCGTTGAGACTCAAGTTGGTGGGGAGCAGATAACTCAGTATCTTTGGCAGATGTTGTATGATAGAGATCCTAAATTCGCTCCGAATGAACTATCGCAGCTAAACATAGCGCAGGAGGTTAAGGAGCGTTTTGGTTACATCGCTCTCAACTACGGTGCTGAGGACGCAAAGGGTGTAAGGTCTCTTGAGAGGGAATTTGAAGTGCCTGGAATCGAGAAATTGCTCAAAGTCGACCGCGAGAGGTTTAAGTGCACAGAAATTCTCTTCAACCCTGTACTGTTAAAGGAGCTCAAGGATGAGAAGGGAATCCCCGAGGCTGTCCTCAGATCCTTAGATGGGTGCCAAAGCTCGCTTCGTGAGATGCTTTGTGGAAACATCGTCTTGTCTGGGGGGTCATCTCTTTTCCCTGGTCTGAAGGAGCGGCTAGAAAAAGAGCTTTCAGACAAAGCGCCCGCCTCTTTAAAACGGCATATCCAAGTGCATGCCCCAGCACATCGCAAATACGGTGCATGGGTTGGAGGCTCGCTTCTTGCTAGTTTACCATCTTTTTTTGATGAGTGTATGTTCTCAAGTCCTCCTCGGCGAAAGGTCGGACACGAGCCTGAGCCTTCTCCCGAGCCGAAAGCGGTCACTCTCAAATCCACAGAGAAACCAAAGCGAGCGTTGATCAAAAAGGCAGATTCGACCGCAAGCGGTCTTGATCGGCCCCAACTTGAAAGGCTTCAGAGTCGAAAATTGCCGCCTTTACCGACTGCGACAGAGCCTCCCCTTCCTTCTGCGGCAAAGCCGTCGGATGATGAACTATTAGCCTCTCTCCGAAAGCGGCCTTTGCCACCACCTCCCACTAATTCTCCTCTAGCGTGTTGCGTGTTGCAGTGAGGAACATTTTTCAAGGTACAGTATGGCAGCTCTCGATTGATTGACTGAGTTAGTGAGAGATTTTTATGCTAGTAAATTCTCCCGAGTGAATATGTACATTTTGCGCTTATATTCTTTTATCATGTAAAGTTTCTGATTCGCCCACCTCAGTTGTATCGTTCACGCCATTCGCAAAGAATGCGCCCTTGAATCTATTATGCCTATCGCGATCAAGAGAGCACAACCACCTGTTCGGCAACTTCTTCTGGAAGAGCATCGACAAAATCGGATACACGGAGTCCATTACACCGTTCAGCCTGCAATGTGCGCAACTTCCGGCAACGTTCCAATCCCTCAATAGATACAAGTCGCCACAAGTGTGCCAATGCCAAGTAAGTGATCGTGCTTCCACATCTACCTACAGGTTCGATGTCTTCTATGTTGCAGCACGAGATCTTCAGAGTGGTGAGCCGCGATAGATGGCTCCCGAGTCCTTCCAAGTTGTAAAGATTTGGAAGCCAGCATAGCGTCAAACTTTCAAGCGGTAGCTTTGTGCCTGCCTCAAGACATCGGATATACTTTACCTGAAACAAATTGACGAGAGAAATCTCTACCAACGAAGCGCTTCGCTCAATCCCGCTCAAGTCAGCCAGGTTTTCAGCACTGCATATCGAGAGGTGGCGCAAGGATTTGCATGCACCGACCGCGGACACGTCTTGTAAAGCTGCTGCCTGTACAATCTTCAGCAGCTCCACGGGCGTGCCCTCCAAACCATTCAGCGAAAGCAAATTTGGGCAGTTTCCTATGTATACTGATGCTAACTTTTTACAAGGCTCAAGCGCCGACAAGTCACTACGCAGCGTGGGAGCGTCGAGCACGCGGAGCTCTCGAAGCCATTTAAAGTTTGACCCCACCTCTGTTAAATTATCCCAATGCAGGTGCCGCACCCAAAGTCGGCGAAGCTTGTGCAAGGACCTATCGTGCTCCTGAAAAACTGTGTCTAAAAGGTGCTTCCATTTCGGCCCGCCTTCTTCGCCAGACGTGGCGTCCATCCGCACACTCAGTCCGACGAGGGCCCAATTCATCGGCTTTCCCACCGCCTCTTCATCTAAAGCCGAGCAGCTCAAGATGCGCGAGATGACCCATCGCGCGGGCCAAAAAAGTACTTGTTCTCGCCTCTCCTCGTGTCGCTGCAGCAAATTCTCCTGGTGAAATCCATTCTGCTGCTCTCTTCCATCCCCGCCAATATCACTCACAGGAGGAAGAAACTGGATGAGATCCAATTCCAACTGGGCAGCGCCAAGTTCGCGTCGAACAGTTTTATTTACGCCTCGCAGTCTCCACACTTCCGAAGCGCGAAGAATACCAGACCTCCTAGCCAGAGCAATCGCCTGGGCCAACGCCACGCCGTCGTCCCCAATTTTCCCCGCCATACTTTTCCCCACAAACTTCCTGGCCTCCCTACTTCGTGACCCCCGCTTTGACTCCTCCGCCAACACAATCCACACACCGATGAACGGACCAAAGACGGAATCAACTCTTTACACAACGCTTCATTCACCGCCTGTGCCAGCGTACGTACGTGTGTATGTATGTATGTATGTATGTGTGTATGTATGTATGTGTACGCGCAAGATTTCGGCGGTCCAGTCCCTCCTACTCGTCCCGCTCCTCCGTCGAACCAGAGAAACCAGAGAAACCAGAGAAACCAGAGAACCAGAGAACCCGGTTCCTGTTCGCTCGAGCCACACGCTCCAGGTTTCGGCTCTCAGTCGCCAGTTCTCCGCCCGGCAGAACTCAGAATGTCCGATTCCCTCTCGGCAAAATAGGTGTCCTCGCCGAGGACTTGGCGAAGAGCACGCTCATTCATCTATGCACTTGGCTCACTGATCTTTCTTCATCGCTAAGCCTCTTTACGCGAGGCTCTAATACCCTGCCGAAGAGGAGAACCCTTTTGTGGGCCTACCCAGGAAAACTTGTATGGAATAGATTAATCAATGAGGTATTGGGTGGAGTGCGGAACGTAAAAATCTTACCACTTTCCTCACTTTCCTCCCCGTTCCTCACAGTCACCTTCCTTTTTCCAGGAGATAGCTTCCCGGGGACACTGTGTGGGGGGTACTCGCTGGGTGGGACGCACGATATCTCTCGGGCGGTGGGACTTGATAGTCAAAAAAGTACAAGGCTGGGACTGACCCTCACGCCGCGCCCGCCGGACCTGTGGGGAAAGGCGCAGACGAGACATACTCCAACGAAGGGCGCGGTACTCGCGGTTTCAACGAGGTGTCCTCGCGGAAGTGTCCGCGAAGCACTAGTCGCTCTCTGCACTCTTCACTCTGCTCTCTGCTCTCTGTCTGTGGCCGGCTAAGTCACCGGCTGATTGGGCTGTCGCTCAGTGGGTTTGCGTCGAATGCGAAACAGGAGTGCGTTTCGGTGAAGATCTGTTGTGAGTCGGAGGAACTGGAGTCAACTGTTTCGCCGTGAGTACTGCTTAGAGGAAGAGAGAGAGAGAGAGAGAGAGAGAGAGTGCGAGCACGACGGTGGTGTGAAGGAGGTGGAAAATGATGGCCGAACTGCCATGCAGGGAGTTTCCGTATCTTTTGAGTTGCGAGGTGAACTTGGAGGTAGCCATCAAGCTGCGCAGCCTCGACGGCGTACGACGCATGGGTGAGGTGTTTGTCGAGGCGAGACTATTCAACGGCGGATTCGCCAGCCATCTTCCGCCTCAGACGACGCATTATTGCGCCGAAGTCAGCTCTACGGGATCGGGGGCGCACGGGTCCACAAGCCAAGTGGGACAGCGCGCCGTATGGGGCGAGTGGCTGATACTACCGCTTAAGTATTCCGAGCTGCAACTCAACGCCTGTGTGGTTCTGTCGGTCTGGAATGCAGCCGATGGTTTAGTCGGGCACGCCATTGCGGACTTGTTTGATGAGTGTGGGAGACTGCGCAGGGGCCGCGTGCAACTGCCGGTGAAGGAAAACGTGGCGTTGGAGAAGGTGACAAAGTCGTGGAGCGGAAATGCCTCAAATGACAGTGCATCGTCCGGAATAGCTGCAGACCCAGGCGACTTTGAGGAGGCGGAGAGAAATCGCATATGGACTCTTGGAGAGAGATATAATCACGATGAAATGCTACGCCTCGGGTGGCTTGATGAGCTGGCAAGGAAAAGAACGCGCGAGATCACCAGCTTCATCTCTGCGCGCCGGACGTCTACGCTGGCAATCAATGATGACATCCGAAGCGAAAACATGATGTTGACTGTAGAGTTGCCCTACTTTGGTCACCAGGTTGTGTTTGAGGAAAAGGCGTACTATAGCGAGACAATGGACGTGATTTTCTCGTCGCGCTCGCAGGAGCAGCAGCCGGAGAGAGCGAGTTTTCGCTCCCGCTCAACAAGGAATTTTTATACGGGCACGGCTGATGACGCCGCAAACGCGCTGCAAAAGACTTTTCCATGGGAGAACCAGTTATGCGTGGTATACGACCCAGAGATGGTGCATGCGCAGGGCCGCACCCTGGACACGAAGGAGACACTGGACCCCGTGGAGGAAAAGTACCGCAAGCTGAATCCTTCGATGGTCCGCGGCATCGTAGATCGGTCGCTAAAGCCGAACAAAGATGAGCGAGAACACATCCAGCAGATCATTCAGTCGTCTGTGCGCTTGAATCGTAAGCACCAAGATCTATTGTGGAAATTCTGTTACTCACTGGTAAATGACAAAAAGGCGCTCGTCAAATTCGTCATGAGTGTGAACTGGAACAACGATAGCGAGGTTCGTCAGGCGGAAGAGCTTTTGAAGGAATGGGTTCCGATTGATATTGCTGACGCGCTGCGTCTTTTGGGTGATGAGGCCGAATTTCGCAATGTTGTGGTTAGGGCTCACGCTATCAGGGTTCTGGACGTTGCGAGCGACTCAGAGCTGCTCCTCTATCTCCTTCAGCTTGTCCAAGCCCTTCGCTATGACGATGCCCACGAAAGCGAATCTCAGCCGGATGTAACTGGGGCAACCTCGTCCGCCGCGCCATCTCCGGCACCGCCAGTGTCGCCCAAATCCGGGTCTTCGCAAGGTGCCCGAGATCCTGGAACGCCCCCTGCGCCTCCCTCATCCCCATCGTCAGCTTCGAGCAAGTCCAGTCGCCTAGCACAAGCAGACGGCAAGTCATGGCGGCCTGGCCTCTTGGCCAAATTCCTCATTCGGCGCGCTATTAACAGTGAATCTCTTGTGTCTTTCCTCACATGGTATCTCTCAACGGAGGTGGAGCACAAGGAGAGTGGCTTGCTCTTTGGAAATGTTCACCACGAACTTCTGCACCAACTTCGGACAACCTCGCAAGGGCGAGCTCTGTCCATGCAGTTGACCGAACAAAGCAATTTTGTTAAAAAGATTATGAACATGGGCAAGGAGGGTCGCGGTAGAGCTGTTACGCGCCAGAATTACCTGCAACGGATGCTCAAGCAGCCGGATGGCAAATATCACGAGCTGTGCAGACTGCACACTCCTGTGATGCATCCTCTCTGTCCTTGGAAGCGAGTTGTCGGCGTCAACCCAGACTCACTAAAAGTGTTCAACAGCAAGACTCAACCTATCAAACTAGATTTGCTGATTGAGAGCCCGTCAGATGACACGGAGGTTTCGCCCGGGTTTTTCAAGGTGGGAGACGACCTTCGGCAAGATCAGCTCGTGCTCCAGCTTCTCGGAGTGATGGACAAGATGTTTAAGGATGTGAATCTTGACCTAAAGCTCACCTTGTACAGAGTATTGGCATTTTCCAACGACGAAGGGGTGACGGAATTTGTCAGTGGATCACACTCACTCTCGCAGATTCAAAAGAACTTTGGAACGATATCTGCCTTTTTTAAAAAACAAGCGAAAGAAAAACATGCCGCCGAGGTGGAGCTGGCAAAGTCAAGTCACGCTGTGCAACGACAAGACTCCTCAGAGGTAGACGCAACGCAAGCGTGGACCGGAGGGAATAGATCCCAGACCAATGTAAAGACTCGCTCTGAGAAGGAAGTCTACGACGAGCTGGTGAACAACTTTATCAAAAGCTGTGCTGGGTATTGCATGTGCACATACATTTTATGTGTTGGAGGTAAGTCTCTTTCAATGCCCCAGCATCTTCCCTGGTGCACAGCTTGTACTAACTCGTGCATATTCTCGGCAATTTAGATCGACATCTGGACAACCTGATGATCAAAAGCTCTGATGGTTCACTATTTCACATCGACTTTGGATTTATCTTGGGACACGTAAGTCGCGCGCCATCATCAAAAATTCGAACTGCTTGGCTTTGGGGATTGAATGACTGACTCTAATGCTTTTTTCGTGGGCTATTGCAATACAGGATCCGCGAAGTTGGGCTGTCGGTCCTATTCGTCTAACAAGAGATATGGTACGTTGCAAGTCTTTCAAGCGTGGTTCCCCGTACTTGGACTGCATGTTTTGCTAACCTCTTTTTTCTCTGTCTCAGATTGATACCATGGGAGGTCGCGGAAGCTTGGGGTTTGAAAAGTTCATATCCTATTGCTGCCAAGCGTACCGCATCTTGCGAAAAAACTCTGATCTCATTCTCAACTTGCTCTATTTGATGAAGGACTCCAAGATCGAGAATCTCTTCGATGATCACGAGGCTGTGATCAAGATTGTGCGAGACAGATTTGAGCTGGACCGATCGGACGAGAGCGCAGAAATCTGGCTGCTTGACAAACTCAACAAGTGCGAAGACACATTCATCACTGCGCTGAGTGATACCTTGCACAATGCAAATGTATTTTTCAATTAGCACAATCAGTATATACATTATGTTTCATAAGAGCCACTCTTTAGCGACAGACTTCACTCCTTCCTTCGACACTCGCTGCTAGCTGCTCGCAAACACAAGAGAACATCAAGCTTCCCTCTGGTTGGTCGAACCCATCGACGCCGTGCGTTTCAGGTCGGATTGCGAGCCGGCAACTTCAGGCCCTTCTTTCGCGTCAAGAATCCCTTCTGTTTGCACATTGGACAAGCTTGCGGCTGTCTGCGAAGTCTTCAAAGGAGGGAGCTTAGTTCCCTCTCCGGTTCCGTCTTCAGACTTTTTGTTTGGAGCTAGCGCATCGCCAGAGCCCTTGGAGGGGGTTGTGCTTTGCCTCCTTTTTTTGTTTTTCCTTTTCACCGTGTGAGTCTTGTCCATGTGAGTACAGTTCCGACAGATACTTGTGTTGAAGCGCAACGGCTCAAATTCATCGCACATCTCGCAAGCAGCGCAACCGTAGAATTGCATCTCGTTCTTGCCCTTTGCTTCGGCTTCAGCGGCATCACCTCCTTGAATCTCGCCCCCGGCAGCCAACTCTGCATCCTCAGCCTCTTTCATTTCCTCCATTTGCTTCAATATATATGCAGTACTAATATCTGCCTCATGCAGGGTGAAATTGAAGTAGTCTTTGGCAGTTTGTCTAGCCAGCAGCCTGTTGCTACTGCGGTTGAAAAAGCCTTTCATCGTGTCCACTGTGCGCAAAACTCCTGCAACAACACTATCGGTTTTGGCCCGTATCATTTCGTAGTTCATCGGAGGTGGGTTGTGCTCGAGTACGATGCGGCCGTACGATTCTAAGCGGCGAATGCGGCCATCGGGCCCAGGCTCGTGATCTATCTGCCAGCGTGATCTGAAATTACAAACTTCGCAGCGAATGGAGCCTCTATCTAGAGGGCACCTATGTATGTTCTCGCAAAATCCATATGTGTCCCAGCATTTGAAATAGGTAGGGTACTGTCTCAGTATAAATGCATTTGCAGGGTCCGCTTTCACAGCTCGGAGGTAGGCGTTTTCAACGTCCTCTTGACTCTTGCATGGCTCAGAAACTGCCACTAAAATCTCCTTCCCTATGCAGATCGACGACACCTTTCCGACGGGCCGCTCCAGGCCGGGAGTTCCAAACACCTCAAGCTCAGCAAAGTGCAGATAGTTAGTACCTTCCAGTTGCACGCGAACGTAGCGTCCGGACGTGTTTGACGGCAGAGTCCACACTGAACGCCTTTTATTCTTTGAGAACTTCTTTTTGGCAGTGCAACACGAATAGGCGTTCACCAATTCGCGAGGAAACGGGCTGTTGCTCACCATTACCCAGCATGGAAATAGTCTTCGCGAAAAGTGATCTTCAGACGAACTGGAGTCCTTGGGTTTATCCTCGCGGTTCCATAGGTGAATACTCTCAATAATTCCAATTCGGCCAAGATCAACTTCCCAGAATGCCTGGGCATCGACTGCGAAATGAACAATTTGCGTGTAATTAGTCTTCAAGAACGAACATGCAGAGTTCCTCTTGTGTCATGTGTCTACTTACCTTGTGTATGACAGCAGAATCGCTCTCCGTCCCCGCAACGATCTCCATTTACAGCTATCTCCGACGTCCGTTTGTTATAAACGCTGCTCTGTTTCGTTTTTTTGTGCAAGGCAAGGTTTTGGGGAACGGAGTATAGGCAACGAACTCGGCGAGGCTTTCGGACAAACTTTCTTGTTGGCTCATGACCAATGCAGCCACTCTTATTCGATCCCCACGTGTATAATTCGCCCTCAGCGCTCGCGCAGGCAACGTTGCTGTAGCCGCAAGAGACCTGCTTAATAGGCACCTCGCTCAACTCGCGGACCAGATGGAATTTTGGACGGTCCTTGCCAAGGACCGACGATGGACCGGCCACATAAACAATACCTCCCTGCGCCTTCTTGACACGATTTTGTCCAGTGCCTTCCCACCCATCGACAATTGCTGAGCAAATTGCGGTATGTGTACACCCACAAGATACTTGCTTGACATGAACTCCAGCAACATGCAACGTGCGGACGAGGGTCGGGGTATCCACCACCGCATTGAGGGTCTTGCCTAAGCCAAGCCGACCAGAGTCTGCACATCCCCACATGAACAGGCGGCCATCTTCCGTCACCGCCCCGGTGTGAGAATTTCCGCACGAAACCTGTGTGATTCGGAATTGTTCAGAGAGCGGCAATCGAACTGGATAAGGGCAATAGCACTCGTACTCCCCGGTGATTGGCCCAAGACCAAGCTTGCCGGTATCACCGCCACCCCAAATGAACACCTCCCCCGACGATGCTACCGCCGCGGAATGCGAGAAGCCGCAGGAAACTTGGGAAATACGAAAGCTGGCAAGATCTTGAACCTGAGTGGGGAGGGCAATATCGTATCGGGAAGCATTCGCCCGAGCCGCAGCTTCTGAGGCAGCAACCACGGCCACAATATTTCTCCGAGAATCATAGACTTGATCCATATTGTATTTTTCGCGGAGCTTTGCCTTTGCTCCGGTCTCTTTAGTCGTAATGTGTTGACGCATTCCCGGACCTTGACCTTGTCCAAGACGCCCAAAATTACCATCTCCCCAGGTGTACAGCCCTCCGTTAGCATCCAGTGCGGCGACATGGAAAGCTCCTGCTTGTACCATCGTTAAAGCTTCATCCGCTTTTGAGAGAGGCTTTGGGCCCTCGCCACGCTCAGTAACCAGAGTGAGGGCTGGCATTTGCTTGCCCAAATCACTGCCCTTCCGCTTGGACTTTCGTCTGCGCGATTTGGAAGGAGCACTATCGCAAGCTTCGAGCGATGTCCTCCAAAGCTTGTATTCAGAGTTATGAATCAGCTCTCTCTTGGCTCGAAGCTCACCCTTCTCGCGTTCAATCTCTTCTTTCCACTCAGCCTGTATTTTCTGTAGCGGTCTCCAAATGGATTTCGCGGTTTGTTCGATAAGGTCGGCCTTTTGCTGCTTTCGGTCTGCTCGCAGCGCCCAAATCTCTATCTCAGCGTTCCGATACGCTTTCATGAACTTGAACCCAGCCATCTTTGTCTCCACTTGTAAAGCATCGTGAAGAAGATGAAGCATTTGCTTCTTATTTATTCCAGATGCATTGAGTCCCCTCATAGTGAGAGAGAGCGTCACGTCTTCGAAGCGCAACTTGGGTAACAAAATGTTTTCCATGTGCTGCATTTTCAAATCTTCCACAGGACACTGTTCCCAAATTCCATAGTATTCATTGGTAACGAACTTGAGCTTGTCGTAGATTTCGTCTTCGGATTCTTCTAATTTCAGCTCTGGTTCAACAACGTCAGGCCATGGCGTGGAAGTCGGATGCACTGTCAGCATGAGCCCAGACCGGTGGGTGAATTGGCCGCTCGTTGTTTCCGATTTCTCACTTCCTGGCTTAGGTACCGGCACCCACCACTGATCTCGGCCACCCCAGGCCAGGATCTGGCCGGCATCAGTGAGCGCGAATGCGGTGTTGATCCCAACAGAAACGTCGATCACTCTGCGACCCCAAAGTGCGGCACAATTGGGCGCGCACACAATATCAGTGAAAGGACTTTCCCACGCCTCTTCGTCGGAGTCATCTTCATCCTCAGATTCGGCTTCTTCTTCACCTTCAGGAACTCCTTCTCGAGCACTTTGGTCCGGCATCTTGTTCGAGGCGCCAAAGGCTTCGGCTTCCTCTTCCTCACTATCGGGATCATCTTGTATGCCAAATTCTGATCCTCGAATGAGCTTATCGATCGTTGTTCGCGGATTGTTAGGAAAAAGAAGATCAAGGCGCTTCTCTCCATCCGAAAAGTCGTCTGCGATTGCTTGAAGCAATTCGTCGCGACCGGGTAGATTATTCGCCTCGCTAGCATCGTATTTTTGTTCTTCTAAGGCAAGCTCACGCTCTTTCTTTTCGCGTTCTGTCTTTCTCGTCCGTCGACCAATTTTGGTCGGGGAGTAAACAATTGGGTACTTGGTGCGCTTCTTTAAACTCTTGTCCGCTTGACCGATGTTTCGGTACTTAATGTCTAGAACTCCGTTTGGCATTACTCGAGACTTCCACAAGTCTTGAATGACCTCAAATTGCTTGAAAACCTTGCTAGGCCTAGATGCTTCTGCAGTGAATTGCCCGTGAGCGCCAGCGCCGAAAGCGTACACTTGCCCGGCCACGTCCAGCGCATACATAAGCTCGCTGCGAGCTCTTTCTTTTGCAGCGAGCAAAGCCTCGTTTTTTTCGTCCTGTTCAGCTTGCCACTCCCGCCACGCTTTTGCCTGTGCCAACGCTTGCTCTTCTCTCTGTTCCTCTTCTTCGAGGATTTCTTCCAGCCTGCGCATCATGACAGCTTTTGGCGTTCGCTTGCCCATCTCAATACCGCGTTTCTCCAGCTCCCCGCGAATATCCGAGAGCTGAAGCCAGATCTTTCGGAACTCCTTATACTCAATGTACCCACTTCGATCGGAGTCGTACTTTTTGAACAGCTTTTCGGCTTTTGCGTCTGTGAGTTGCAAGCCCAGATACTCAATGACATCTCGAAACTCGTCTTCGTCCACCTTGCCGGATTCGTCCTCGTCAAACAGTTTGAAAGCGTCCTTGGGCCCCAGCGCTGCAGACGGTGAGAAGCCAATAGTATTACCAGAGTTTGGGTCGCACGCGAAGAGAGCCGCTTTGAACTCCTCCAACCCCAGCGCTCCGGACCCATCACTGTCCAGGGTCTTAAAATACCTCCTTGCTTTCGCCTCCGTCATCGTCACGCCAAGGACCGGAAGCATTGCAAAGAACTCTGTAAAGTCTATGAGCC
Source organism: Parietichytrium sp. I65-24A (assembly GCA_012862575.1). Lineage (NCBI taxonomy): Eukaryota > Bigyra > Thraustochytrida > Thraustochytriidae > Parietichytrium > Parietichytrium sp. I65-24A. The sequence goes on from BLSF01000021.1 coordinate 238,300, forward strand.
CAGAGTCGTCCTGATCAAACTCCTCGAACAGATCTTCCGGCGTCTTCTTCAATATCTCATCCGCCGTGAGCGTCTTGCTCTCCGCCTCCTTGAGCCGCACTTTGCCTTCGAACAATTTCTTCGCTGCCGCCAGGTCCCTGTCTCGCATCTTCCCACTTGCCGTCAGAGAGCCCATTCCGCCGCCATCGCGCTCTTTGCTCTTCCGCTTTCGCTCTTGATCGTCCAATAGGTCTCTCTCCTCCAGCTTCTCCAGCAAATCATCCTCCTTTCCGCTTTTCCCTTTCGCATTCGCATTCGCCTTCGCGCTCCCTTCGCTGCCCTGCTTCTTGCTCCGCTTCCACATTCCTCCTCCTCCTTTTTTTTTTTTTTGTTTTTTTTAATGTTTATTTTTTTTTCTCTCTCTCTCTATGCGTCTCCGCGCCGCTATGTCTCTTTCAGGGACCCTGCGAGGACACTTAGGTGTGCGCGAGGACACCCAAGCCCCACACCTCGGTGGAGCCGGCCCCGTAACACTTTGTGTGTGTGTGTGTGTCGGGGACTGGACCTTACGACTTTGACTATTGGTGGCACCGTAGCATTCGGGCGGTTATCCTGCGCATACGTTACTGACAATGGTAACGGCTATCAACGCGGTTGGGAGGTGCGCGCGGACAGAGGAACGCGCTTCCTTGGACTGGTACTTGGGCTATACAGTGGCACCCAGTGTCACCAACGGCAAAAAGAGTCGTTCATTGTTCGTGAGCAGAGAATGGATCCTCCGGAAGGCGCGGGTGCTGGGTCGCGGAGGCGTAGGTGTTGGCTGAGGATAATGGGAACATTGCAAATGGTGGCTCGTGGTTTACACATGTTTACACCAACCAATCTTGGTTTTGGTGGGGCGATCTTCTCTGTTCAACTCTCTTTGATTGAAAAAGTAATCTTACCGGTACTGACAGTGAGTACTCAGTACGCGTACCCGGTACATTGCGCATCACTGATTGCAATGATCGACAAGCGCTGAGCATCGATCGACGATGAGAAAAGGCACCACGAAAGTATCGAAAGTGAAATGGGTGGAAGGAAGCCAAGCAATGCCTCTACCATCGCCAAGGTAGCAGCAAGCCGTGTCCGTCGAGCGGGCTCAAAAGGTCGCTCACAGTCAATCAATCCACGTACCGGTACTCGTACTCGCTGCCTCTGCCAAGTGATCCATCGATGACTTCGATGACGCCGCTTCCCGTGCGGAATTGCGGAGTGCGGTAGAGTCTCCAGATAACTTCTTCCAAAGCAATGGTTCTAGTAGCCTCCAACTTGAACTTCAATGACAGTGAGTCGACGGATCTTGAGTAAGTCTTACTTGTACAAGTCCGCCAGAGCGTAGAGTGTGACGAAAGAGTAAATTTCTTTGTGAGAATCCAACAACTTTTGTGCCACCGTGACAACCGTGACCCCACCACCACCGACCTGGCGACAAGTCTGCGGTGGCTAACGGTGACTTGCATTTGCTTCCAGAGTCAACACCAACCAGCTTGGTTAATAACTAGCATCTTCCCCTTCGGCTCACCAAGACATACCAAGCAAGACGCAGACAAAATTTCGGATGCCATCCCATCGCACCCTCAACATCGAGCTGCTCTTGTTTTTAACCCTCTTCGTGAGCAGCGCATCCATCCATCCGTCCAAGTTAAAGATAAAAATTCAAAGAACGTCAGGCATTTTCATTTTTTAGACCTTTGCCAAATATTTGTTGGCTCAGCGACGGACTAGCGCCTATTGCGCGTTAAGAAATTGTGGAGCACAAGTTGGCGCTGTTAGCGCCCAAGATCAAGTCAAAAATCCATCTCGAGAAATAGAAGTTGGGAGAGGAAAGAGGTCAGTGTAGTCTTCGACCCGAGTGGCGGAAGGAGCGAGCTGTGAAAGAGAGAGTTGGAGGCAATCGGCAGAATGAGCGTTGTACTGGTGCTCGGAAACGGCGGCCGCGAGCACGCCATCGCGTGGAAGCTCAGCCAGAGCAGCAAGGTCAAGGTCGTCTACGTCGCCCCTGGAAACGGTGGGACCGACGGCGAAGGCCAAGGGAAGGTGGTGAACGTGAGCGTGCAAGCCTCCGACAATGTGGCCATCGTGGCGTTCTGCAAGGAAAAGAAGGTCGAGTTGGTGTGCGTTGGACCAGAGATCCCGCTTGTGAATGTAAGTTGGAACGAACAAGAGGGTACGGTACGTTGGAGCGATTATTAACTCCCTCTGGCGAAACAACGCAACAGGGTGTGGGCGATGACCTCAGGCAAGCGGGAATTCTCTGCTTCGGGCCCTCCAAGCTTGCTGCGCGCCTCGAGGGGAGCAAGGCCTTCTCCAAGGATTTCATGCAGAGGAACGAGATCCCCACTGCTGCTTTCAAGAACTTTCGGGACCACAAAGCTGCGATCGAGTACCTCGAGCTCTTGAACCAAAAAGTAGTGGTGAAGGCTTCCGGACTCGCGGCAGGAAAGGGCGTCATCCTCCCTGAGACAAAGGAGGAAGCGATCCAAGCAGTGAAGGAAATCATGGTGGAAAAGGCCTTTGGCGAAGAGGCCGGCGAAGAGGTAGTTATCGAGGAGCTCCTTGAGGGACCGGAGGTATCCGTATTTGCATTCTCCGATGGAACCAATATTCACGTGCTTCCTCCTTCCCAGGACCACAAGCGCATCTTTGATCGCGGTACGTTCTTCATGTGTATACATGACCGAAAGAACTTTCGAGGTACTAACTGTACGAAATTCTGTGTAATATGTCATATCAGATCTCGGCCCAAACACTGGTGGCATGGGGGCGTACTGCCCAACTCCCGCGCTGCCTGCATATCTCCAGGAGCACGTGAAGCAGGAAATTGTGCAGCGCTCCATCGATGCCGCAAAGAAGGAAGGATTTCCATTTGTTGGTCTCTTGTACACCGGTCTCATGATTACCAAGAATGGACCTAAGGTCCTCGAATACAACTGCAGGTTTGGCGACCCTGAGACTCAAGCAGTTCTGATGCTTCTCGGAAGCGACCTCTTCACAATCATGCGCGCCTGCGCCCAGGGAAATCTCGGCTCCGCTGGACCCATCATCTGCCACACCGAGAAATCCGCCGCGACGGTGGTGCTTGCATCGAAGGGCTACCCAGGTACTTACGAAAAGGGCAAAGTGATCACTGGAGTTCAGGAGGCGGAGGCATCCGCAGGGGTGAAGGTATTTCACGCAGGAACTGTTCTCAAGAACAAGGAGGTTCTGACTTCTGGTGGACGTGTGCTTGCTGTGAGCTCCGCTGCACCAACTTTGCAAGAGGCGCTTGACAAGGCGTACGCAGGAATTCAAAAGATTCACTTCGAAGGTATGCAGTACCGCAAGGATATCGGTCAAAAGGGGCTCCCAAAAGACAATCGCGCGCAGCGGCTCTATATTCTTGCTGCGGGTTGCGTTCTCGCCGTCGCTCTTCTCAAAGCGTGGAGGTCTTGATCCCAAGAATCAAGAACACCCCCTAACCCCCCCATCCCTTTTTTCCCGTTGAGAGAGAGCACCAAAATAGCAGAGTCTGTTACATTCATATTCACATTCAGCTCTCCTCGGTCACTCCCATCTCCACTTGTAGCGCCAGCTTGGATCGCGAACCCATCCACATTTCCGCTTCCAAAACCTCCTCAGATTCCACAACGCTAGTAAACATCGAACTGAGATATTCTGTCCGTTTCTATAGAGCCTTTCAAGTTCAAAGTTCAAGTTACACAAACCTTGGAATGTCAATGACAAACAGCTCAGGTTCCAAGAGACCCGATTCGCGTGCAATAATTTTACAAAGCGTATTTCATTTGGAAGCGCATAAAAATATGATGTACATCAAAATGATGGTCAACTCGCTCTCCGTCTGATCGTCTGCATTACGCACAACATCATCAACATCAACATCAACACGTCTTTTCACAGTCATTTCGAAAACACATCTTTCCTGAACTGCTTTTCCGCGTCGCGGCAAATTCCTATCTTTCTTGCATCATCAGCCCACGACATCACAGCCCGTTAAACATAGACTACTTTAACAATGACATCATTCTTCTTCGTCAGCAGCGTTGCCACGTCAGCTGCTCAGCATTGCTCAGCCTTCTTTTACTATACCCCGTAATCCGCTCCTACCTGGAGAACGCGCACCATGAAAAGTACCAGAACAGAAAAGCGACCTAAACTTCGAGAAATACTGTGAAACCAAGGGTCTTGCTTATGTTTTACCTTAAGATGCGACTAAGGCACCTGGCAGTGGTAGGTACATGACTAAGGGCGCGAGTAGGCGAGAGAGATTTGCGTTGAGGAGAGTGGGCTGGGACGCGCACATCCGCGTGTTGCGATTCACAGGAGAGTCCCAAGGACAGGTCCCACGGAGCGCAGTAGTCTTTGAGAGCGGTGTAGGACGCGAGCTGAGGGATTAGGGAGTAGAGAGTAGGGAGGAGGCGGAGAGAGCGCTAGAGAGACTGGGTGAGTGGGTTAGAGAGGAAGATGAAGCAGACGGTTATCCTGGCAGCAGCAGCTGCACTGAGCGCGAATGGGGTACGCGCTGCGCACTTTTTTGAGGACTTTGCAGGATCCACTGAGGGATGGGTGGAGAGCAAGGACGGAAAGTACTCGGGACAGCAGTGGGACTGGAAGAACGGGGCTTTGGTAGTTGGCAAAAAGCATAAGTTTTACGGGATTACCAAGGTCTTGGACGAGGAGGTGAATCCTGCGAGCCCGGATGGCTTTGCTGTGCAGTACGAGGTCAAATTCAGCGAAGGCGTGACGTGCAGTGGAGCGTATCTCAAGCTGCTGCTGGATGATGGCTCCATCGATCCGGAGAACTTGGTGGAGTCCAGCCCATACTCTATCATGTTCGGGCCAGACAATTGCGGTGCAAACAACAGGGTGCACGTTATTTTCCGCCAGGAGAACCCAAAAACAAAGAGCTGGGAGGAGAAACACATGACCACGAGGGTCGGCGGAGTGAATGACAAGATCCCCCACCTGTACACGCTGGAGGTCCACCCGGACAACAGCTTTGAGGTGAAGATCGACGGTGTTGTCAAGTCTTCAGGCAGCCTCTTGAGCTCCAACGACTTCCTGCCTCCATTTCAGCCACCAAAGGAAATTGACGACCCAGAGGACAAGAAGCCAGCAGATTGGGTCGAAAATGCCAAGATGCCAGACCCCGAGGCAACCAAGCCGGATGACTGGGATGAAAGTGCCCCAAAGAAGATTCCGGATCCTTCCGCGACCAAGCCCGATGGCTGGCTGGATGACGAGCCAAAGGAGATTCCAGACCCAGCCGCTTCTCAACCTGAGGACTGGGACGAGGATGACGATGGTGTCTGGGAAGCACCTCCTGTTCCAAACCCAAAGTGCGCGAGCGGGCCAGGCTGCGGAGAGTGGACTGCACCTCTCATCGACAATCCAGCATACAAGGGCAAGTGGTCGGCGCCGCTCATTGACAACCCAGACTATAAGGGTGAGTGGAAGCCACGCCTCATTCCAAACCCAGGTTATTTCGAGTTGGAGAACCCTGTTGCAAGCGTAAAGCCAATTAAAGCTGTCGCAATTGAAATTCTCGCGAATGACAAGGGCATCGAGTTCGACAACATTATGTTGACTAATGACCTTGCAAAGGCGCGCGAGTATGCAGCAACCACCTTCTTGGAGAAGCAAGCTTCGGAGAAGGCACAGTCCAAGGACGTTGCCAAAAAGATGGCAAAGGAGCAACGTCTCAAGGCCCTTAAGGATGGCGGCATCGGTGGAATTCTCCAGTATTACTATGGAGAAGCATCTGACTTTTTTATGGACCTCTTGGATGACCAACCATACCTCATCTACGGAGCTGTGTTCTTTATCGTTGCAATCCCTCTCTTCTTTCTTTTGCGTAGTGGAACCCCGTCCAGCGATGACGGCGCAGCGCACAAGAAGGACGATGACGCAGATGCTGAAGAGAACGACGACGAAGAGGCTGAGGATAGCGGCGCAGCTGCTGAGGGTGAAGACGAAGAGGACGAAGACGACGAAGACGAGGAGGAAGAGGGTGAAGAGGAGGAAGGCGAAAAGTCTGGCGCTCGCCGCCGCGCTCCTAGGGCAACCTAAGGCCACGAGAATGCCCGACCCTATCGCTATAAATTCATTCTTTTTCATTCTTTTTATTTTAAAAATCTTTTTTTAGATCTCAAAAAAGAATAAGCCAATTTTCTTCCAGCTAGTGGCTAGCTATAGTTCTTTGTCATGAACATTGAAGAGGACAGGAATTATGGAAACGGCAAATTTCTGCCAGAAACAGTATAGATGGACAGGTCATAGTCTGACGAGGATCGTCATTTGGCGAGGCCAGCGTCGCTAAAGAACATGTCGCAACCTTGCGCCTACGATCTTCGCGATCTTCGATGTTTTCTGATTTTTCCAGCGACAGATTGTACACTGAGCAAGTGACCGTAATCGAAATCAGTATAAAGGGCAACTCAAAGTCAGTCAGTCAAGGATGTACGTCTCCCAGTTCGTCTCCTCGTCCTCTCGCTTTTTCTTTCTCTTCTTGTCTAGCTTGCGCTGCCTCTTCTTCTCACGCTTCCTCTCTTCGCGACCAGCAGCACCCTTCACCCCTTCGATCTTCCCTTCAAAAAGGCCCTCCAACTCAATCATGTCCGGGGTCTCCCACGTAATTCTCCCGAGGGCACCTTTTCGAGCGTCATTTATGAGCCTCTCGCATGCCCTCTGAAGGTCCGGTTCGGCGCCTTTGTTCAGGCAGCCTCGTTTCACGGCTATCTGCGCAAGTGCTTGCAGCACAGTGTCATCCTCTCCGACAGCGGTACTCTGGCCCAGCTCAGCCACCAGCTCTTTAGGCAACCCGTAGGTGTCCACCAGAGCTGAAGGATATTGCTTCGCCAACATCCGGACAGCTGAGATTCCGATGTCAACGTAGTCGAAGGCCACATCCTTAACAGCTCCAGTAATGGCGAGCCTGTCCGCGCACACTTTAGGAGATAGCTTTGGCCAAAGAAACCCGGGAGTATCAAGCAGATTAAACCGTCCACCGGACAGAGGTATTAGTTGTTGCTGACGAGTGATGGCGGGCGTGTTGCCCGTCCGGCAAACTGCTCGTCCTGCCAAACTATTTATCAGGGTGGATTTCCCTACGTTCGGAATGCCGGCAACCATTAGCGTCCTCTGGCGGCGACTCCATTCTATGTCGTTGTTTTCCTCGCCTCCAACCGCTGGTTCAGTATTGTCCTGCTGTGCGGTTTGCTGAGACTTGGAAGCAGCCTTTTTTGCTTTTTTCCTATGATCTCGGAGGAGTTTCTCAGCAAGGCGCAAGACTTCCGCACAGTCTGCTGCCTCCACCGTGCGCACAGCAATAGCCGCATCTCCATAATACTGAAGCCAAAGTTTCGTTTTCTCGGGGTCCGCAAGATCAGCTTTCGCCAGCACCTTGACCACTATCTCTGCGCTAATCTTGTCGCTATTGGCTCCGCTTCCGCTTCCGCTTCCGCTTTGCTCACCACCCTCTCCGCTCGCTGCGATGGACGACGCCAAGGACAGCAGAGGGTTGGCTGAGCTGAACGGAACTCGCGCATCGAGCACTTCGAGCACCACGGCTGCCTCTCGCGAGGCTTCTGCGGCCTCCTTCCTGGCCTTATGCATGTGCCCTGGAAACCAGCTCATGCCCGAGCTCATTGACCTCCACCTCGACCACCTCGACCACTTCGACCACTTCGAACACCGCAGCCACGCTGGGCTCAGCGAGGTCAGCGAGCTCAGCGAGCTCAGCGCCGGAGGAGAGCCGTTCCCGAACCGCCGCGCATGTGCGCGCGCCGCCATGGCCGCCTCTCTCCCAGCTTGTTCCTTCTGTTCCTCTCCTGTTCCTCTCCTGTTCCTCCTGTTCCTCCGCCCGTTCGTCGTCGAGTTTCTGTTGATTGGGCTGGGTCTATGGATCTTGGGATCTTATGGAGCTATGGAGCTATGGATTTTGCACGCCAACTGCGCTTTGGACAAGTTGGACAAGGCGCTCTTCCATGCGAGAGGCTTGCCTTGGCTTTTCAGCCAGGGGTTCCGCGTGGAACGGCTGGGGGTCCCCGCGTACACCTGCGTATGTGTTAGCTGTGGATGGTAGGATAGTTGTATGGTAGGTGTTGTATGGTTCGAGGAATGAATGTGTACTAGTTAGTACATTGCAAGCTAGCACGAAAACTCTCGAGCATCACTAGCGAAACTCATGAGTATTTGCGTAAGAGTCCCGATCGCTATTCACGTAGTAGTCTCACCCGCTAGAGAATGTTTTGAGAGGTACATTTTGCGCATCGCAGGAAACGATGCTAGGCCGTCTCAATACCTATACGTAGTCCAAGTAAGGGATTCCTGCACCTCACGGTTACGTCGTTCTCTACAGAGAACTGTACTACACTGAAGAAGAACCGCTTTTTCCCCACAGCTCGCAGTGTCCTCGCGCACGGGTCCCTGTGGGCCCTATCTCTGCGCTGATAAGACCTACTCATAGGGAGTCATACTTGCAAGACATGCAAGACATGCAAAACATGGCAGGCGCAAGAAGCGGCGTTCCCGAAGCGCTGTGCTGGGGCCTTGACCCTCTGTACTGGAGCCACGCACCTTTGGTGTCCGCGCAGGTGTCCGCGCTGGAAGTGGTGTCCTCGCGCAGGTGCGACCACGCCTTGGGCGGGCGGCGGGCGCTGAGCAAGGTCAGCGTGGTTGGCGTGGTGGTGGGCGACGAGCGGCGCGGGCCTAGTGCCAGAGTGCTGCTCCTGGACGATGGCGCTGGCGACATTGTGAGCTGCCTGGAGTTTGTTGAAGAGCAGGACGCCGTTGCCAGCGACGCTGCCTTCGCGCTGGCCAACAAGCCAAAGGACCGCGACTTGCGTGATGGCCAGCAAGGGCATCTTTACAAGCAGCGAGTGGGGCACATGCACATGGAAAGACGAGCAAGCGATCATGTAGATGGCATGGAAGCGGGGAAGCAGCGGTTGCAGGAGAAGCACAAGGGGATGGGAAGTGGGATGAAGAATTGTGAGGAGGAGGAGGAGGTGCAGGTGCAGGTGCAGGTGCAGGCGGGTGGCACGCTGGACAGGAGCAAGAAAAGGACGGGCGGGGGACGCAGGCGTGCTGGAAGAGCTGCGGTTGGGCTCGGAGATGTTGTGTTTGTGGAAGGATCGCTGAGGCTGGACAAGCGGAACGGCGGGGACGGCGAAGAGACCGCGGAGGACGAGGCGGGCAGAACTAGGAGGGTGGTATATGTCGAGAGCGTTCGAAAATTGTCGGACCCCAACGATGAGATGGCGCAGTGGTGCAGAATCGCTCAGCTGTCCAAAGGCGTTTATGCGGAACCTCCGCCAGGTAGCATCAAACAAGCTTGGGACAAGCACAATCGGTCTGTGGTCGAGAAAAGCGGGGGTCGACGCGGTATTACCGGCATTCAAAAGCTAGTGGAGCAGAACATTCTCGAGTTGCTCAAGTCCAAGCAGGTTTTCTTGAAAAGCGACGCGCAACAAGCCCTTTTCTCAAGCACCGCCTTACTTGAGATGACAGAGACCTGGGAGCACCTAGCGCTCAAGACAAGCACGTCTATTGGACAAATCAGAGCCTGCATTTTACCTGCTCTCACTGTTCTTTGTGAAGAAGCCAAGTTGTTCCAGATTGACGGAGAAAAGTATGGCTTGCTCGACGTTGAGCACATCCTTCGTCCTGCAATCCTCACGCGGCTTGCAAAGTACGACGAAGAGCGAGGCATATCGTTTGACTATCTCCTCGGTTCAATACTTATTGATGTTCGATGCAATGGTGTCAGACGGGACATGCTCGATTCCGAGTTACAAGCCATGCTCTCCGCCGGATTGCTTTATTGTCCTGCAAAAATGCGATACAGGCTGAAGCGGGGCTAGTGAGACAAATTCTGAGCAAGGAGTGCAATTTTATACGTATGGATTTCTATACTAGTACATCAAATGTTCAGAGACTTTGGAGGTAAAGTCGAAGCAAATTTCGTCACGCGAGGAAAAAAGACTCTATTTGGCCTTTTTGCAGAATAGGAATACAAGAGAGCCTCAATTGGGCGCTCGCAGAGCCCTGTTCAGGGTCATTGCTTCTTCTGACGTCCAGCCTTTTCCGACAAGTGCAATCTGCTCCATGTTATAAAGGGCAGCTTGCATGCCTTCGGCGATGATATTCTTTATGAGCTCCACTTGAGAAAGTGTAGGACTCCGCGGCCTTGTATTGGGTCGTATCTCATTCTCTTCGCCAAGGTCAAGTGCTGCTGTGTCAATCTCGGCCTGGACGTTTTTTTTCATGCCTTTCAGAAACTCTCGGTGTTCTGCAGCCGAATTGCCGCTACTTTTAAGCATTGCTTCCTCATTCTTAGCGCGCTGCGGACTTTTCGGCGTTCTTCTTTCCACTTGAGACGCGACTCTTGGAAGAGACTTGGTTGGGCTTCTTATCGAGGTCTTGCAACTTGGTGTTTTTCTCTCTGGGTCAGAGCTGTTTTTCGAATTCGAGTTGGACGGGCTTTTCGTAGGGGATCTGCACGTTTTCGCCCGCTGTTGCTCCTTGTACCATGCTTCCATTCTCTTCACACAAGTTTGGTTGTCGCTGTATGCGGTCACAATTCGTCGCACTGGGTTGTCTCGTTTGTGGCGAGGCGTTAAAGGCGCATGTGGTGACCTCGGCTGCACCGCAGATCGTTTCTTTGGGCTGGACGCCCGTGACCTTGGACTCGCCTTTGTGGACGTGTTTCCGTTTGAGGACAGGCTATCTCGCTGCAAACGAGCCTGTATCGTGGCTGGGACAGTGGATGGCCTTTCGGTATTGCTATTGCCATCGCTTGCTGGCCTTGATACCCTAGAGTATCTGCTTGACGCATTTGACAGCTCCTCTGTGTTTGACAGCTCCTCTGTGTTTATGCGGGTATTGATTTTCGGCATGTCAGCAGTCTTTGGCCGCGCCTCCTTTTTTGTTGGGCTTGCCTCGCCCGCAGAATTTGAATTAACTGGTCGCCGCGGCTCTTCAGTTTTCAGCAACCCTTCTCGTCGGAGATATGCCTCCCGCTTCTCCTTCTTTGTTTTGAAGTTCATTGCTGCAACTCTTTCAATAATCTGCTTTGTTGGGACTGTGCTGACAAATTCTGCGTTTGTCATAAATAAGAATGATAGCTGATTAAAGCCAGCTAGCTTGAAGAAGCACTCGAATTGCTTGATTTTGATTTTGGACACATTTTCTGCATGTGTCGCCATATCCGTACAGATCGCGCGTAAGCGCTTGAGTACCTTTGTGTTTATCCATGCCTCAGAAACGTCAGTATATGCCCGCCGTATTGTCGGGTCGGTGTGATTTTGCGCTAGAAACGCATCCAGAGCCCGCATTCGTTCTTCTTGCCTGACGTCTAGAAACGGACTGGAGTCCGAGTCGAACCTTTTCGCTTCCGCCACACAATGCCCAGCGAGCCATCTTACCTTGACGATTGAAAAATCCTCGTCTGTAACTCCAAGGCGTTGAATAATGGCGGCGCTCTCCGATACGACTTTATGTTCAAGGCTGTGCCGTAGCTCTGCCTCTGTTAGGTACTGCGCCATTTGGCCCTTTCCGCGATACAACATCGCCACCTTGCGATCTCTTCTGTGGCTGTTGCTATCTGCGCCGAGTATGGAAAATGAATCCATGATGTGTTCGACGGTCAGATTCTGCCGATTTTTCACAAGAATCTGGTGGGATTTGGTGGAAGTGAAAAACCACGCTGTTATTGAGCCAGAGTGTAATAGTAACGTGTCGTGAATTTGCAACATTCGAAAGCCATCCTCCTCGCCATCAATCTTCTCGTGCAGAAGACCAAGCAGATTCAAGCAGTTCCCACCTTGTTTCTCATCGATCAACAAGTTGTCAAACTTCTGCTTCTCGACCTTCCTGCCCCGTCGGAGCGAGCTTCCGCGGAACATTTCACTTCCTTGTCGTTCGCAGGCAAAGTCGAGCGCTGGCAGGACTGTTCGCGTTAGCGCACCAGCACTACCTTACCTTCGCGAGGCCTCTCGTGTCCGCTGCATCCAGTGGATCGCCGACGAACTTTGAGGCGCCGGTCGTCTGCCCGCAACGAAGGCGAAGAGCTATGGAAGTTCGTTTTTGGCCAAAGAAACACGGTGGACAGTAAGCTTCCGTAAGGCCCCTCCTTGTTTCAACCAACTGTGCTCCGTGTGACAAACTCAGAGCTTTACATGACAACCCGAATCCGGGAGCCTTTTGCAGTACTATTGTTCTTGCAGCACCGCGTCTTGCTGCCTGTGCCAGCCAATCAATCAATCAATCAAACAATCAATCAAACAATCAAACAAACAGAAACAAACAAACAGAAAGAAAGAAAGAAAGAAAGAAAGAAACGCACACTGCCTGAACGAGAGCCGCAGTCTTCAACCCACTCTTTAATTGTCGCTGCTGAAATGTCTCCGCCAACTTCACTCCTTTATCATTCACTGTCAGTCAGTCAGTCACATTCAATTCATTCCTAATGGATGATTGAGCCTCGGAGCTTAAAAGCTATAACCTCCCAACGGATTAGTAACGAAAGAGGTATCGTGACGCCATCCATCGAGGTGTAACGCAAAAGGACTTCAATCTGTACGTTACGGTGGGAATCAACACGTAACGAATGAGAGCTCGCATGGTTCTCGAATAGGTGGTATAGGTATGTATAGGTTACATTTTTATCAATTTACCAGCAGCGAATGGTGTAATAAACAGGTTGGTTCTCAGGTGTACTGAGTACATACACTAAGAAATCAAATTCAATAAATTTGAACTTGTGGGATCGATTGTCTTCTAAACTTGGTCGTCGTACTTGGGGTTGGCGCTGGAGATGCTTGTGGTGTCTAGCATGGCAAGTCGGTTCCGCCGCGACATCTTGAGACCAACGACCGATGCCAAAATGGCGACCAAACTACCACCGACTGCAGCTCCAACGATGACTGGAACGTCGCTCGTAGGAGCAGCACTGTCAGTCGGACGTTCCGTAGTTGGACGTTCCGTGGTTGGAGCATCGGTTGGAGCACTTGTCGTCGGAGCATCGATTGGCGCAAGTGTAGTTGGAGCATTGGTCGGTGCAAAAGTAGGGTTCTTGATGGGTTCCAGCGTTGGCACGTTGGTCGGCGAAAGAGTCGGCGAGTTGGTCGGCGGAGTCGGTGCAGATGTTGGAGAAGATGTGTCTTCAAGGGCTGCGACACATGCACCTTGCAATAAATAGAACTCCTTGACTGGTCTCGGGAACTCTGGCTGAGCTCCACAGCCAACAGAATGCACCGACACTAGTGGGTTTCTTCAGGTGAGCCTGAGCTCAGGCATGCAGGGATGGCTTCCTCTGTTCTTGGACCATGAAGGCTTCCTTTGTTCTTGGGCCATGCTTTGCAAGAAAGACGGAAGAGTGAGGCGCGACGGTCGCGACGGGTTTGCGCTGTCGATGGCTGCTGAGCGTTTCAAGAGCGACTGGCGAAAGGAAAGATGAGCGACAAAGCACTCTCGAGGCTGACTGGCCCAAAGTCGTTCAAACAAAGTCAAAGTCTGAAGCGAAGGAGACAGGCCCACGTCGGGAGTGCCACTGGCGAGGGTGATGAAGGGCTTAGGACGAAGAAGGCTCGAAAGTCAGAGCGAGCAGGGGCTGACGAGAAAAGAGGCAAAGCGGAAAAGGTGGGGGCCAACGAGGAAAGTGATCGTGTCGGAGTTACCAAGAGCAGCAAGAAAACAGGGCGGAAGAAGCTGAATTTGAAGTATCTCAATAAACCAGGAGACGCGGAGCGTGTGTGGCCTCGAAGGTTGTTAGTGTTGGATTTGAATGGGTTCCTCTTGTGCAGATCGAAAAAACGCCTGAAAGGTGTGCAGGAGAACCGCAAGGATCCTTTTGGGCTCTTTGTCTACGATCGACCTCACTGTCGGGAGTTTATTCGTTGGGCTCGAAGCCGGGGCTTCGACATCGCCATCTGGACCTCGGCAAAGGCACCAGTAGCAGACGCACTTGTCAATCATCTCTTCACTGGCCAGTTGTCGCGGGAGAAGGATCTCACATTCGTATGGAGCCAGGCAGAGTGCATACGAACAAGAAATATGTCGTCGGTCGCTCCACAGTTCGCAAAAATGCTTTCTAAGGTGTGGGCCGATGAGGAGCTTTCTAAAACGTACGATGCCGGCAATACAATTATTATTGACGACTCGCCCGAGAAAACCGAAAATGCTGCTTCCAATCGCATCGTCGTCGCACCTTTCGTGGAGCCTTTGGACCAGGATCCAGAGCTTTGCCAGGGAGGTGCACTCTGGGCATATCTCGATGCCCTATCGCGTTTCGACGGCGACGTGCGTGCCTTTCTCGAAACGAGCAAATTTGTACCCCACGGGTGAGGCGAGGTGTGGCGAGGCGCGTACGCAAGCCCCCATTTTGACTTTGACGTGACATCTTAGTTCGACGAGTTGTAGAAATAGCTCACCTCGAACAAACTCGAACGCTGCATTGGCCACTGCGCATTATCTCCCAATTCCTCGTTGACCTCTGCATCATCGAACGAACTCACACTCCATCCTCCCTTTTGTTAAAACACAAAATAGTACCACGGTTATGAAAGCGTTCCATGGCCATCAGTCGCCAAAAAGAGCGGTTCCATACTGATTCAAGTAGCAAATTGCAGCTTTCCGACAGATACTTTACCGCTCAAAACTCGGTTTGCCAGCTCTTGAAGCCGCACATTCCAAGTCCCCGAAGTGTCCTATTCTTTTCAAGCATCAATGCACGAATCGCCATGCGCTGTTTGGGCTGTTGCTGATTCTACAAAATCAATGTCTAACGATCTGTCCAGGAACCAAATGTCTCACGCCCTTCTCATAAACTCTCTTAGTATGTCCTACCTGCGGAACCCTTCAAACTCCCTGGGAATCCACGGAACCCAAGAGAGAAATGCAAGTGTGAAGCTCGCAATACTTCCCAACCGCAAGGTCCTCTCTCTCGCTCTCACCGCTACGCCGTCTCCTATCCAAGCGCCTAGCTAGGCAACAATAAGCGCAGGTACGCGGCGCGTACGTCGCAGGTACGTCCTAACTTTACGGAAGGCCGTCCTCGTGGAAGGAACATTGGCGGTTTACAACCATTCCACATACATACATACATAATATACACAGATCTACTACCTTGCTCCGCCAAGGTCCTCAGGTCAGACGGCGGTGTCCTCGACGAGGACCGGTCCCGATAATAGTTTCTAGCGCGAGGCGCTAAGCTCACGTAACGTTTGCGGACGCATCCGTGGGCGAAACGCGACACGGGTGGCAGAGTTCATCCAGGAGGGGTGCGCGACAGTGAAAAAGACAGTGAAAGACAGTGAGAAAGACAGCGAAATGGCGAGCAGCGTAACGAACGCGCGGGTGAGCAGCGCACAAGGAACGGAACGAGCCACGCCTCACAAGGTGGCGCTGTGCGTATTGGTGCAGCTGTACGTGTCGCCGGGAAAAGCAGCGTCGCTGACCCCGGCCCAGGTGAAGGAACTGCAGGTGTTCTTGGTGCAGTCCGTGCGGCGCGTGGACGACATCTTGGAGCCCGTGCTGGCCGAGACGCAGCGCGAGCTGATGTGTGCGATTTCGGACGGGGCTGCCGTGGCCGAGTACCTGAGGCAGGTGTTGGAAGGGCTGGACTCGCCGGATGCGCTGTTCGACTTGATGGAGTCGCTGCGCGAGATACTGCTTCCAGCGGGCGCATCCACCACTGCCACAGACGCTGACAAGTCCGGGAGGCCAACGCACATAGAGCCAGGGTCAATCTTTGGAGTGTTCCTGAGGAGGGTCCTGCTGTCTTTCAGAAAGTCGTTTGAGGCGCTGAGCAGACTGTTTCACGAGATTGGGCTCTACGTGAAAGCGACGACGAATGGAGTGTCGGTGCCGGTGCTAACTCCGCGCTCCAGGACGCAGTCTCTGAAGCGCAAGATGTCGTTTAACGATGATTATGACTCTGCCGGAGAGGTTGGCGACAAGGCAAAGCCGAAAGCCGAGCAGAATTTGGAGGTTCCGCCTGCTAGACAAGCCGTGAGGCAAGCGCGCACTGGAGGATCCAAAGGAGGACAGTCCTCAATTGGGGACCAGCACCCGCCAACCGGGACGTTTCGGAGCTTTGTTTCCCGTAGGCAGCTTCAATTCCATCTTCACAAGATGGTGGAAGAGCTCGAGTCCAAGGTTGGGACGGCAAGCCCAGAGGAGATTGAGAGAGAGGTGGCTGAAATGCTCGCGGTCTCGCCCGATCTCCCTAGAGCTCATTTCGTGCGTTACATGAACTGCCTGCTTCACCGCGAGTACCAAGGTGCAGTGGACAGCCTGCACACTTACTTTGACTACTGTATGCGTGGAGGAGGACCTACGTCGTCCGCTGCGATCGCAAATGCTTCGTCTGCTGCGATTGCCGCTTCGGGAGGAAGGTCCACGCACGGGGCCGCTGCTATTCACGCAGCAGCAGCTTTGGGCCGTCGCCGGCCGATGATGCAATACGCCGTACTCAATCTCGCAGCCTTGCATTACCAATTCGGGCATCGACGGGAAGCGATGTTAGCCATCCAGGAAACTGTCCGCGTTGCGCAACAAAACGGTGACCACGTGTGCGTGGTGTTCGCGCTAAGCTGGTTGTTTCGTTTAGCTTCAAGCAACGGAGGCCAAGAAACCTCTCAGTTGTTACGCCGGTGTTTGAACAGAGCCCAGGAGCTTGGACTTCACCACGTGCAAGGCCTGTCGCACCTTGTTACGGCTCAGTACCGCCTGTTATCGCCCAACTCCATACCAACAGCGATGCCTCATCCGGTACAGGGCTTCAATGCCTGGACTGGCCACCGTCTCGGCCCAACCGTAGCCGTTTGGCAATCCATTGAACGTGGTGTAGACGCATCCGTTTCTGCAATTGGGTCCTATATGCATTCGATTTCAAGCGCATTAGGTGGTACGCAAGGACAGCGCGGGAATATACACCAGCGAAACCAAAGCAACCAGCAGTCCACCGAACTTAGTGCGACTGGTATGCCGGACCAGAGTTCACGAGCCGCAATGTCGGAAGCTATTAAAATGGTAAATGCAAGCCTGGCCACCCCGAGCTCTCTGTACGCTGGAACGGTGGCGCTCGCTGGGAGGGCTCAACTGTTGCAATCCACCGCGTGGGAGTCGTTTGGCCATACGAGTCTTTCCTGGCTCAGCGCGCTCGCACATCTAAATTACTACTCCGGGATGCCTGGGACGACAGCTGTAGACACCTGTCTCGCGATCTGCAGATTAGCCTGCGCGCAAGCCGATCTAGGAACACTAGGCGCATATTGCCCGGGAATGCATACAGTTCCGCGAAATCTGCGCAACGCATACACCGGCGCGCTGTTATTGATGCTGGATGCCAAGAAAACGTACAAATACCAGGCAAACAACATTATCGTCCAAACTTTCGTGCATCTACTGCAGACGCGTGCGATCGCGCGCGGTGATGTACAAGAGTGCTTGGGTCTCGCGTCCACACTTCGCTCCTTGACACCTTCACAGCAGGCTGTATTTGGCATAGGTGGAAGCATGTTCAGCGAGGGCCTGGCCATAAGTGCAGAGTCGCAGTGGATAGATGCGCTTCGAATGATGGGAAGGCTCACCGAAGCGCACAGCTTGACTCACAGTTTGATCAGTAAAAGCTGTGGTCTGAGTTTGCATTTTATGCAGGAGAATCTTGACCTTGTTCTCGCACAGATCTTTCTGGACTCTGGCTTTTCCGCCGTGACTGCTCTTCCGTACACCCTTCGCTGCATCTCACGAACTGAAAAGAATGGCCAAGAGACCTTGTATCACGCAGCCGCGATCAAGCTGGCCACGAGTCATTTGCGCATGGGCCACTTTCACCGCACATACGAAATTCTGTTGCGATCGCTGCCCCACATTGCCGCTCATGGGACTCTCAGACTGAAAGGCGAAATTCACCTGCTTCTCGCCAAATGCCACATGGCGTTCTGTATCGAAGGCGAGGAGGAGCCCAGCCTTGAAGCGGCTGGCAACGCCTTGGAAAAGTCACTCGCTGCTTATACCGATGCTTGCATGGAGTCGGAAATGCAGGAGGTTCTGTACTTGATTGCGCGTGTGCATAACCAGCTTGCGAAGTTTTATGGCGAAGACTCTCAGCAGGCAGAGGTAGAGCTCACAAAGCGTGAAGCAGCTGCAAAGCAGTTCCTGGAGCTTCGAGAGAAGCAAAGCCGACCAACTGTGCGGATTGTTGGGTATCTTGACAACAATGAAATTTTGAGGCAGGTTGTATGCTCTTAATTGGCTTGCGCTCAAAGGCTCAAAGGCTCGATTGCGAAACCAGCCCAAATCTTGTCTGCGAAGAGAAGATTTTGAATGTGAAGATAGTCAGTTCATGTAAACAAAAAGCACACTTTAGAAAAGTATGGACGAAAGCGCGAGCTAGCTTTAAGACGAAAATAAAATGTCGTTTCCGTCTTGTTCTTCAGTAATCTAACAATTTTCTAGATTTCGCACTCATATGTGCCTTCACGTACCATCTCAGAAGTTGACTTTCACGGTAGGAGAGCGCCAAGGCCCTCGAGATTGGCACGGCCAGTTGTCGTCTCTGTGGAAGGTTTACGGGTCAATAAGCGAGCAGCTGCCCTGTTGTTCTCATATGCCAGAATTACGTCTCGGTCGAGCTGAGGCTTGGTTTGCTCATATTTGGGCTCGAGCTTTGCCATATCTGTTGGGATCCAAGGCTTCGTTGACAAGGAAGGAGCAGGCATGGTCCTCGCTTGTGCGTTCTTCATTGCCTGCTGGCACGGTGCCATTCGGAGCGGGCGGGCATACTGATCTTCTGTGTCCTGGGCATTGACAGTCATGCTCACCTGGTTTGTGGTCAGAGCCACGAACTTCTTGCTAGGTCTAAACGCGCGATCCTTGAACGCCTGTGCCATCACACCGTACTTTTCAGGCTGTTTGAAGTGCTCTGGCCGCACGTTCTGATAGTCCACATTGTTGACCGACTGCCACAGATCCGAGCTCGCTGGCCGCTCGATGTCAGCATCCCTGAACTTGTGCCGCAGGCTGTTGCCAGTCTCGCCCACTTTGCGTGTGATGGTCACGCGTTGGTCTGCTTCCACGAACACCGGCATCTTGCTCGCCTTCGCTTTTCAGTCCAGCGGGATTCTTCCCAGTCCGCACAGTCTCCGCTCCAAAGCTCAACACTCAAGGCTTTCCCGTTCGCGTTGCGTGCTCGTCGTCTCTCTCTCGACTTGGACCAACTTTTGAGCGTGTGCTAACTCGCGTTCAAATGCTGGGACATTGCTTTATTCTTCCCTTCCGACAATTCGCGCTGCGATTTATTCGTTCATGCCAATAGTTGATCAATCTAGACAGTGCATCATTATGCGTCCAGGGCACCGCATACCTTTCCAAGTAGCGAGAATGTAGCGATCTCGCCCGCGGCACGTGGCCTTTGTGGCTCTATATCTCTCCACCAGCACTAGAGAGCTAAACTGACACTGCGAAAACAAAGACCACAACAACATCCTTCGCCTTAACAAGAGCCAATGCATTTTTGCTCACGTTGGTCCGTCTAAGACACGACGGCCTCTTTGCATTTGCGTTCGCTTTCGTCAATGCTTTCGCTTTCACTTCGTTGCGAAATTTGATACGTAGCGTGAAATAAAGTTAAAAGTGACTTGAAAACGAAAGCGACTCGCATTAACCGTACGTCGCTTCTTTCTGTTGAGAAAGTTGACTCAGAAAGGAAAATTTTCTTCGTTTTCAAAGTGCAGTGCAGGCTGCTGGTGTCTCTCCACACCGGATCACGATCAACGAACTATTCTCCACCTTTGCGGAACGCAAATCCTGCAAAATTCAAGGATTTTTCCCCCTTAAAATCCCCTTAAGAGATGTTAGGAGATCCGCCTCGTTATTCCTTTTTATTCCCCCGTGTTCCCTCCCCAGCCAGAAGCAACCAGCGTATAGTCCCAGCTACGCATTGATAGGGCTCCAGTCGAACGCTACCTATCTGGCTAGTGGCACGGACTAGAACATTCTTGAGGGACGGTGTATGTACTGTACGCGACTGTGGGAAGGGTGTCCTCGCTGTGCTAGGCGAGCATAGCTGAGCGCATATCAAACTGAGCGCCTTGCGCGCACCCTAGTATACTCGCACACTAGCGCAGCCTAGTCTGCGCTACGCTGATCAGGATTGACCCATTTGGGCCGCACAACCACGTCGCGTGGGACACTGGGTGTACCCGCACGATAACGTGTGTACGCGCGCGTATGCGCATGTGAATAGGGAAGAGGTTGAAATTGCCTTAAATTGGAGACTGTGGGAGGAAGCTGGTCACTCACTCTCTGTGGCAACCACACGTACACGTGATTCAGAGTCAGGAAGGAGTCAAGTAATAAAGGGCAAAGTTGTCCTCGTGGGAAAGAATAGATTGGCACGCTTTCTATTACGTCACGCTTCGGAAAGCGAGCCATTTCTTAATCATACCGTTGTGCGACAAACACGGAGAAGGAGTTGATTAAAATTTTAGGACGTCAGGGAAAGTCGAAGGCTGCTGCCGATCGACGAACCAATCCGAAGAATCATCCATTGATTGGTCAATCAAATCGTCATTCAGGCAGGTAATTTAACAGGGAGCACAAGAGCCGCCTAAACTAAAAAGCAGGCCATGGCCGGCAGGAGGCGTCGCCCGCGCATGTCCGCAGATGGCATGCCAGATCAGGGCCGATCCATCGAGCTCATGCTAAGCGGAAGCACCGGATTCGGCCTCGTTCGTGCCCCCGCGGACTCGTCCATACCCTCGCAATCTGTCTCGTCCTCCTCGTCGCCGTGGTCGTCGTCTCCAGCCGCCGAGCTGTGGCGCGCGCGCGAATCAGCGCTGCGGCACCTGGAAGAGCGCCTCGCCGAGCATGGTGAGTCGGTATTTTTCAAGGATGGCAAACTTCGGAGTTTGTTGGAAGAGCAGCCAGACGGGGCGACGCACAAGCGCAGGGCGCCCAAAGGCGACACGTCGCCGTCAGCATCCCCTTCGCACGCCAGCCTGCAGTCACAGACTCCGTCGCTTTCCAATTCGCAGTCACATTCGAGCTCGCAACTGAATTTGCATTCACACATGCAGGTCGCCGCTGAGAACAAGGCGAAGAAGGCGCTGTCGGCGGAGGTGCAGGCACGGTTAGACATGGCGAGCTGCCTGGTGACGGATGTGCAAAAACAGTCGCTGTTGCCCACTTTGCCCGGCCCTCCGCAGGCTCTGTTCGAGTGGGCAGACCAGCGCCTCTCGTCTGGGCTGGTCTCGCGCAAGCGCGAGCTGAGCATTCCGGCGCCGCCGCCGTGCGCTAGGGCCGTCGCGGCTGCGGGTTCCGGCGAGACGAGGTTTCCGGCGTTTGTGCCGTTGTACTACGCCATGCTGTCAGGTTCAGAGTCGGGGGGATCCGCGCGATCGGAGACAGAGGGAGTGGGATCGGGATTGCCTTCGGAGGAGCCCCGGCGTGTGGCGGTAGCAGATAGTTTGGGCCTAAGGGACGAGACGATCCATGGGAATCCGCACCTGTTGCGCATGCTGCAGGAAGAGGCGGTGTCGATTGCGCGGGGCGGACTCTCTGTCTTTGAGGAAGACTGGGACGATTTTGACGCAAAGTACGCTACGGAGATTACTGGGGTGGTAGGTCTTTGTGGCGGGCATCACGGGGGTTTACCACGGAACAAAGAGGAGCACTTCATTGTGGAGTTGCCCACAGTTGGCGCGGACGAAGAGCCACAGGAAAACGGAAACGGTGGCACTGAAATCGGAGATGGCGCTTGGGAAGATTCCGTCGGGGAAGTTGGAGACTGCGCCGTGGCTCCCCGTCTGGTTGTGGGGTATGACGAAGAGTGGATCTCGATTCCGCCCCACACACTCTCTGAATGGGAGTTTGCGCATCTGGAGCCCGTCACCAAGTTCTTCTCGAGCTGCGAGTGCTCTCTGGTCGAGTTTTCCAGTGAGCCAAACGAGGAGGATCGCGCTTCGTTTTCTCCAGAGCTCTTCGTGAAGGAATTGAGCGCTCTCTTTGATCTTTACAATTTTGGGACGCTGGTGAGGAAGGATAAGACGACCCAACCGGCTTGCTTTCAAGGTCTGCTCCAGAAAGACTTCGAAAGGGTTGCTGAAGCCATCGCTGAACTCGTAAAGTTTGTCCCCGGGGCCGGCAACGGCGTTGGTGCGCCTTCTGCGATGCTGGGTGGAAGTATGGGGGCTTCTGCGTCGTCCAGTTTTAGCGCTGCTGCCGCAGCTCCCACACCTAGCAATGTCGGTGGTCACAGCAGTACTGGTGCTTCAACTCAGTCCTTGTCTTCATTCGGAAGCGGAAGCGGCAGTAGTGGCAAATTCGGAGCTTACTCGAACGGGGCTGTTAACATCAGCGAGCTTCAGCGCGTCATCATGGCGAAGGAGGAACTGGCGTCGCTGGGGATGCAGATGGAATGGCTGGTTGCCGATTCTTCGCATTCTGGCGGGGATCTGCTGAAGAAGGACCTCGCATCATGCACAGAGTGGGACGAAATCGATAGCCATTTCCTGACTGTGGACGAGCTTCGCTCAGTGAGCACCTCTCGCAACACTGTGGTGCCCAGGTTGCAAGACGTCAACGAGGTGAAGGTTGTCTTCATCTTCCTACCTGCGGGCTGCAGACAGTACGCGTTGTTAGTTCTCGATGCCCTTTCTCAGTTGGAGATTAAGCCGGAGGGGTCTGCTCAGCGGCACTCGGGGCTGGCACCAGGCGCAGATGTACAGCCAGGGAATACTTCCGGCGCTTTCACCAGCATCGACGATGAGCGGCGCCTAATTCGTACGGAGCTGGAGAAATCTCCGCTAGTTCTGGGGGAGTTACCTGCATCACTGCAACAGCATCGGGTTATTTATCAACTCGTCCCCATCGAGTTAGTCTCGGCGGTCATGAGGCGCCAAGCGCTACAGCAAACCATGTGGAGCCTGTACACAAAGTGCGCTTGCGCGAGAAGCGTGATCGCAGCTCCGGCGATGGCCGAAAATCGCAAGTCTGGCTGTATACATGTGTGCTACACCTTTTCGGAGCCGTCAAGGGATTGGATGTGCGTTTGCTGGACCGATCAGCACGGTCTAGTCCTTGAAACAGCTGTCATACCAACCCGGCACCCTAAGAAGCAACAGGGCTGGGCTCAATATGTTGAGAAATTAGTGCGGTTTGTAGTCTGGGAGAAAAGTGTTCACCTGCTGAACACAAAGCACATCACAGAGGAGCAGTTTTATTATATATGTGTTAGCGTTTTGCATGAACCGAGCGAGGGAGAGCGAAGGGCTCTTCAGACTGGATTTACGGTGCAAATGACGGGCGTTCGCGGCGTCATCCTGACCAAACTAAATTACGCTTGCGTGAAAGTGCCTGACGAAGTGCTGCGAGGATCAATCCCAGAATTCGAAGTGGTTTCAGCAAATCGCAGCGTGATTCATCGTGAGCGGCCCAAAACCGTCATTGTTGATGGCGCCCCGTTGGTGAGCGATGTCTCCAAGGTTGCTGTTGTCGAGCTATCTCAGGTGGCGCGCTGGTGCAGCGGAGAGGAGCTGTCTCTTAACCTATCTAGAGTTGCTCAGGATTTCCAGTCTTTGTCATCCTTACGGATTCACGGGCAGTGCTTTATCGTTCCCATTCACGTTCATGCTGCAGCACTTCTTGCCAGCTGGTTGTCAGAGGTTTGCATTTCCGCGAGTCACTTTGGATGAGGATGGGTTGAATGCACGAATTTGATAAATATCATCGACTACAAGAGTGTGTGCGGGGTTTGCAAAAAAGAAAAGGACACAAAGCACTACATCAGCCAAGTATACTTTCTCTGAATTGCTCATCTTGCGCTTCGCTTCGCTGGGTGGAGCTGACGTAGCTGCTTGCGGCAAGGTCATAAAGCCGTGACCATGATAGGCATTTTTATAATTTGGAAAAATTGCATTTGTAAACCATGATTTCAAAATAGCTCTGGTCAAGCTCCCTGTAGACTACTACTACTAACTAGAGCTGGATGATTTTACAGTTTAAAAAACAAAACAAAAAAGGGAATCAAGGGTTGCGAGAAGCGAAACGAATCTCTCTTTTACTTTATGTTCGAAAACAGAATTCAGAATTTTACATCTTCAGTGTCTTTATCGTGTGGATGTTTTGTACTATGGAAGGAGGAGGGGTATTGGAGAATATCTCCACGAGAAAGATAGGTACCGGTACTGTCCTCAGTACTCGGTAGGCGCTACTGTCCACGCTCGTTTGACATCTTTCCATTCGGGAATGGAAAAGAGAGAAAACAAGCAACAAGTCTACATTTGGAGGCGCAAGTGTGCTGTCAAGCCTTCGTCTTCTCAACCCCAAGAGAATTACTCGTTCTTGACAACATCAGCCGCAGTCAGGTCTCATGGCGTCAACATGCAGATTTTTCATTGGATGCCGTGAGAGTATAGTCCGATGCCGCCTCTCATTTGGTTGAAGTCGTGCATGGGGTTTGGTCCGGGAATTCTCCCGTTGTTAACGTTCAGCTGCGGAGGCGCACTCTTTGCGAACAGATTGGAGAGCGCCTCGATCTTCTGCAAGGTATTGAGATTGGAGCTGGGCAGCACGTTGCCATTCCCGCCGTACTTGGCCATGCTGCCCATCAAGTTTGGGTAGGACATGGCTGATGGAAGTGGAGGAGTGCTGTTCTGCTTCTCTGAAAGGCTTATCGATTGTTGATGGACCTTGCCCATAGACGCAGGATCAGAAGGAAGCATCTGGTGAGCCGCAAACTGTGGATACACCTGCGAGGACATTAAAGCGGACGTGTGGAATCCGGCGTTCATACCGGCGAGTGAGTGCATCAAGCTTGGGTTGACGCTCTGCCCAGGGTGAAACATTTTGTGCATATCATTTGGAGGTGGAAACAGTGCAGGAGCAGGCTGATTCACGTTGCTAACACTGTACATACTCATGGCAGCCTGAAGGCGCGACGCGGTGTCCATCATGCTTTGATTTAATGACATCTGCGGGAACTGCGAAGTCTGATGGCCTAACGGGAATGGGATTGGTGATGTGCTTGGGTTCATCACGCCTTGGCTTGGTGAACTATTGTCTAACGCGCGCTTCTTCTGAGACCCCGAGGAGCTCGAGCTAGTGCGGCGCTTTTTGTCTAACTTTGGCATTTCATCTTGCGATGGCGGTACCTGACGCGGCTTTCCGGAGGCATCCTCGATCAGGACGTGTTGTGCGACGAGGTTTCTGGACTGGCTGAACCCTGTCGACAGAAGCTGAACGGTGTCACTGACTTTGCACATTGCGTTCGTATATGCGGAAGGCAGCTTGTACCTGCCAGTATCGTTTTTGTCGTTAGGGTTTTCCAGCACGAGGACCAAGCGGCCGCCCCACTCGTCCACGTCCGCAACGCGGTACTTTATTTTGCGCTTGAGACGCTTCATATCGCGCGGTGGCACTCGTCTGTCGTTACTTATAATGAAGGGCATGTCCGCCGACGAGGGATTTCTGCTCAAAGAGTTGGGCGACGCTGCGGACGGGCACGGCGAGGAGCCTCGAGTGCTCTCAGCATTGTCCTTGCTTTTGGCGTCACTGGTGGGTGGCATGCGGCCCAGAGACACGACTTCTTGGGACTTGAGTGGCTCTTCACCTTTGTGCAAAGCTTCGCCATTCTTGGCTGCTGCTTCAAGCAGGGTGTCCATGGCTGTTGTGAGCAACGGCGCAGCAGTGGCCATTCAACCTGCGACCCTTTTGCCCTCGAATCCTGTCTGCCTGTCCGCCTCTCTGCCAGGGTATTGGCGCGAGTATCGGACGCGGGAGTTGAAACGTTACGTGCTCGTCGTTTCGGGTTTGATGGTTTGGTTTCAACGACAATCTCGGAATCTCTTTCCTTGATACGGGCCAAGCAGCGAGCAACTCTCCTCTCCCTTCTTCTTTCGTTGACTGCCTGACTGAATCAGAATCAGTCCACACTTTCACTTTCTCTCAATGCTTTAGAAGACCAAGTTGGGAGGGAGGGAGGGAGGAAGGTAGAAACAGGAGTCGGGGAGAGTTGTGAGCGAGCTGTCGTGGTTGCTCACGCCACAGAGACGGTTGCCACTCTGCAAGACAACGCTATATCGCAGCTGCTCTAATTACGGTTTTGCGACTCCGGGATTGTCGACTCAAGTCAGGCTTTCACCTTCTGCATACTTTTCACAATCTGTATATCTGTATGCTGCCTTGGTGGACCAGAGGTGCAACGATTAGCTGAAAACCCTCGCTTTTGCAGGAATGCTCTAGCACACCTTCTATGTTTAGCTTCGACTTTTGTGTGCCGGCGACACTGCTGGCTTCGGGTCACTTAAAGACCGCACAGTCACTTCCCCGGCTTTTGGCGAAGGCTGCCTTCGGACTTACTACTCGAATCATTGCGCTGACCTAGAGATCACAACGTCCATAACCTTCTTCGGAAGTCGTTGGCTTTCGCTCATTCGTCGAACTTTGATTACTTTCATTCCTCCGTAGTTGAGTCCACCTCCACTGGCACAGCATCGATCTCACTCACCCGATCTCAGCGACACACAAAGTCATTGTCAGTCAGTACTCGCACTGCCGTTCGAACCTCAGCGATGCGCTTGAGTGAGTGAGAGACAGCCAGTGACCTCGTAGGACTTGCTTCGCAGCTCGCTACGCCTGTCTACAATATACGTCCCACCTCAGTCGAGTTCCCGAAGGCCCTACGCGCTCCATGCTCTACTCGCTCTACGTGCTCCACTTGCTCTCTCGTCAGGCATCGGAAGACCACTCAGTCCCCAAACCCTAACAAAATAATCCTCTTTCACTCACTCACTCACTCACTCACTCTATCAGTCTGTTACTGCTTCTCTCTCATCTCTGGTCTTTCATCTCTCATCACTCCTTTCTCATCTCTCGCCTCTCATCTCTCATCTCTCATCTCTCATCTCTCATCTGTCATCTGTCCCGCCTGTGTGACGTTTACCGTATTCCACTCCGCGCTTTCATGCTTTCATAATTTCATAATTTCACAGTTTTCACAATTTCACACAATCCGTCTTCATTCCTCCCTTACTTTCTCCCCTTCTCACTCCTTGCTATCATCTCCACCTCCTTCCTCTTCCTCCTCTACTCCTTCCCCCTCTACAAGGTTTTCGTTCTTCCCTTCTCTTTCCCTCTCTTTCTCTTCCCTCTTCCTTCTCCCGCACAGTGGTCCTCTTCCTCCCGGGTTGTTCTTGATTCCTTCCCTATTTCTTCCTTCCTTCATCTTTTAGTTACATTTTCTCTCAGTCGGCCTCCCTCCCTCACGCTCTGCCCCTCTCTTCCTTGCTCCTGGAAGCGGACCAACTTAGTTCCTTCTAGAATGGCCGCTCCTCACACGGCGAGTAATAGTACCTGAGGTGCCCAAGATCGTTTCTCCGGAAATCTGAAATCTGAAATGCAGAAAGCCAAGCCAATTCAAACCCTTCGAACGAGCTTTGTAAACGACAGAATGCAATGGAATGAGAATTCACAATGCAGATTACGCGCGGCTACTCGAGTTATGGTGGTCATTTCACAGTTTGTGAAAAACGTTGATTCAGTCAGAATCCAGATCTTGGGAGGGGCAGAGAGACTTTGACGAGCAGTGCGGAGCCTTTGGACCGTCTGGACTGCGAAATTTCCTTCGCAAACAGAAGTCATAGATGCACATTGTGGGATGCGGCATTGCGGATGCGACAGACCGCGGGCGATATTTGGGTCAAGTGGGTTGAAAGGTAAGGTGCACAGATTGGGTTTCCAATTCAACCTGTGATGAGGATGGAGAGGAAAAAATCATGCGAGTTTATCCACGTGAGTTTATCAATCAGAAATTCAGAAATCTTCAAATTCAGACTTCAGAATTCTTCAGATTCAGAATGCACAACACACGGAGAAAGCGAGTGAGTGGTATCCACGCCCTCATAGTAGGCACTCCTCCTTTGTCCACCGAAGTATGACGGTCTCGGATGGCTAAAGTATGCTTTTGCGATGCTTCCGTCCTTGCTTGATTAAAAGTCCACTGAAATAGACGGGTATTGGACTAGCTCCCACGAGCTCCGAGGGGTGGCACAAGAAGATCTGGTGGTGACCCATTTCTTTATGTATTCACTGTCAGTCAAGATGTTCGTGTTGGTCGTCCCGTTGCGACACAACGATTCAACGATTCCAGACACTTCCAAACCATTCTTCTTGCTACCGAAGACTTTACCACCCACTATTAGCGGCATTTTAGGTTCCAAATGGCAGTCGATGTCACTAACGACCGTATTATTCAAATTGATAAGAGCACATTATTTTACCGGTATTGCATTTTCGGTCGTGGGAGGAATTAAGTATCGTGTCTAGCACTTTCGGGCGTGCATTCGTTGAGATCCAATCGTACAGAAAAGCCCAACCGGTACCCTCTTCAATTGGAAAGTTACGTGCAGCTCGCCCTATCGATAAGCAATCTCTTTCTTTTCTTCTTTTCTGATGACAAGTCGTCATGCAGTGTTGATATGTACAACACTACCCAGGCCAACTGCTGTACCGAGAGTACTGGGGGCCAGTTGTTTTCGAATCAGGAACGTCGTTTCCTTACATTGGCGTGCGAATTCATTTCGTCGACTCGTTGCTCGAGCGCTTTCGCAGTGCTTTGCAGCGTGTGATGATATGCATGAAAGTAGGCCTCTCCGAGTCGGTGCAAAGCATACCGGTGTTGATTCTGTCGTCTAACTAGAAGACTTCTTGACAGTCGAGCAAGACAGAGTAGCTGAGGGACACGCCTTTCTTCACGTAGCTAACAACATAATAAGTTCTCATAAGATTGGTTTCTTTTTACTCGCTTTTTTTTGGGTATTATTTTTTTTACACCCACCTGTCAATTCGTCTTTCTCCCAACGCTCAAGCGACCATCACGTTTTGGTACAAGCCTTTAGTGCAAAAGCTAGTCTAGCTGGATCTGTGAAACTCCTCGCAAATTGGTCCCACTTCTCTTTTCTTCCGAGTCTTAGTCAAAATATATGTTGTGAGTGTATGGCCAGCTTGGGCCACATTTTCCAAGCTGGAGATTTTCTCGTCTGCCCTCACAAAAAGCCCCCTCTTCTATTGTATGTTCGCGACTCCTACGTCCATTGGAGGCATGGTGAGGTATAGTTCTCTGTCGAGTAGAGATATAGAAAATGCACGGGAAGAGGCAAGAGGGGGGGGGAGAAAAGTGAAGTGGAGGACGAAATGATTGAATAAAGAGCAAAAGACGGATGTCTGATCTGATCTCTCCATCCGCTGGAACGGCCACTGGCGAGAGAGTATTCATTTCCATGACCGTCTGTCTGCGAGTCTCCTTGGTTTTTAGGAGCAGGTTATCGAATAGAATTCTTACTTTCTGTAACTTGTATGTAAAAATTAAAATAAGACAAATTCTGTTCTGAGAATAAAATTCAGAATTCTGATCTTTTCGAAAGCAAGTAGTAGTACTAGTACGCGGAAGACGAGATGAATGCGGTGTCTTCGACAGCTACGGCGCAGGTGGGCTTCGGGCGTTAAAGCGTTTCAAAACACGGCTCGATGCTGCTCAATATCTGTGTCCCCATCTAAAGACCCGTGGGAAATCCAGTCACAAGAGGTGAGGCGAGGGATAAAACGGCCGTTGTTGGAAGAATGACCGTCGCTACGCGACTGGCACCTGAGGGCCAGGCACGGCAGCTTTGTAACAGCGATTTCACCTGCGTTTTGTGGATGCCGCATGAATATGACCAACAACGGTTCGTAGGAATGCGGAGGAAAAAACTCCAACCAACAATGTTCGCCGTCAGGACCCGTCAAGGTGCAGTACTTCACCTGCGCGCGAGGTTCCATAGGGCCAATTAAACCGTGCGCTGGGAGTCTGGGACTGATAAACTTACGTACATGGCTTTTGAATTGCCGCTAATTTCGGGTCAGTCAGGAATTGCCTACAGTATGAGAGCTGACAAAACGATGCCCGCCCTATGGCTAGTGAGGACTAGTGTTGGCGTATCTCGGAAGTGTTGTTTTGTTCTTTGTCAATTGAGATTTTTGACACTTGACATGGACAGTGAAAACGAAACTTGGAGCGCGTTTTCATTCAGCTATAGCCGCTCAGGATTCAGAAGTGTAGAATCTAGAAGAACTGAGGTTGAAGTTCGAAGAAGAGAAAAGCTTTCAGTAACTTGATGCAGCCGAAGTGCCACTAAGCGTATTGTGTTAAAAAGACGTAGATTCCGTGGATGTGTGAATAGTCAATGTCTTTCTTCTCCCTAGAGACCCCCAAGCGAAAAAGCAATCAGATTTGCGATCTTCCACCGTTCTTCAACTCCTTGACGTACGCTGCTTCTCTTGTGACCTGCCAGATTTGAACCGCAGGATTCAGTACTTACACTGTAATCTGTTCTGTCCTGGTATGTTTCAGGCTTTCAGGCACATTCAGAAGGCTCTGGTAAACACATAACGAGTGCAACGTCGTTCTGCGTCTCAGATTCTTCACGCGGAGCAAGTCAAATCTGAAAACTGGAATCTGAGTTGAGAATGGAGATTTTCCAGATCTTCTTTCGGAGGGCCTGCTACGGTATGGTAAGCCTTGGTCCAACATTCACCTCAGGTCTGAGGAGCGTCAACCACCGACCCTCTTGCAAGTACGAAACTTGTGAAACTCTGCGTCGTTTGTGATGCATGCTTGCTCGACCGTAGTGTGTGAGCTACGCTCTAGCTTCGTTCCGAGTGGCAGAGCGCAGTCGAAGATGTCGTTCTTGAATACTGATGATACAAATACCCTCTTTCTCGCGCCCCTACCTTGCAACGATAACCCCTTCCTGATCTGTGACTCCATGATTAGAAAGAGCTTTCCCCTTCCTCCTTCTCCTCCTCGGCGGCGGAAGAAGAAGAAAGAGGGTGGAGGAGGAGGAAGAAGAAGGAAGGAGGGGAGGAGGAAGGGGAGTCAAGATAAGCAAAACTGTAGGGGAGACATCTTTTTCCAACGGCCGATGTGGCCTGACAGGAGTTTGCCCAAATCCTAGTGCATTTGTGCAAAGCCTGAAATATCAAGTACTAGTGCTGATGTGGGAAAAGCTTGTAGCACTCTTCGGCGATTTTTCCAAAGACCCTTTCTTCCCTCCACTTCTTGATCCTCTTGCTTTGCTCCCAATGCTCTCATCAACTGCTGGTGCAACTTTACAGTGTAAGAGCTAGCCTAACTTATTTTCGTCCCACTGACATCGCTGATGATTTGATCACTCTCTCTCTCGCGCAGTATGTCTCCCTCTAATCCACGTTATAGGCCGTAGTCAGATTTATTTGATACTAAGTAGTAGTGTAGTAAGCATGGCTGACTTTAGTGGCGATGTCCGTCACTGGCCGAAATGCAACGGTAAAAGAAACCCTGTCAACCAAAGAATTTTTCTTCCACCCGATAGATCCGGAAGTTCCGGGTGGAGGAGGTGACAATAAAGTTGTGAAGTTCTGTGTTTGTAATGTCATTCCCGGATAAAGCATTGGTGCTGGCTGTGATTACAGGTCTTTGGCTTGCAGGCAGGGCAAGGGGCCGGTCTTGTGAACGATGGAATAGCCTGTCTCGAGGTCCGAGATCAGAGATTTGAGATCCGAGATCGAAGACGAGAGATCAGAGATGAGAGATCAGAGATCAGAGATTAGAGATTAGAGATCAGAGATCAGAGATGAGAGGAGAAGAGTTTTGTGGTCATTCGAGAACAACTAAATATTATTTGAGAACTCGCCTACCCTGGACGCTGTTGATTCGATATTTCTTCCCCGAAGTGCAAGCCAGCAATCACCATCTTCTAATGTAAGTCCTTGGTAATTCAGATCGAGAGTTTCTCAATTAGGTTTCAATTTGGCAACCTCGCGAATGGTTTGACGTCCGTATTCTCGGCCATTCTCTGCCGTGGTTTAGGCCCAGTTTTCGTCAATTTGTATTGTATTTTGATCGACGATTGATTGTGCTCTTGAAAAGACAGTGAGCGATCGATTGGTGAAACTCACAGGCAGTGAAGAAGAACCTTGGCTGTAGGCCTTTTTAAACCTGCTTTCCGCTTAGGTGGCTCTTCAACTTCGTATGCAGCCGCCTGTCAACAAAGGCTGAGCAAGACTTGTATTCGACAGTGGCATTTCATCGACTTTAATGTAAAAAACCAAGCAAACGAAGGATCAAGTCTTGATTTGTCTTGTAAAGTGCCAGGACTTCTCTCAGAAGAATAGTTCCGGTACGAGCGTCCAGGTCCGACTGTTCTCAATCCAAACCAATCCAAACTACTGCTCTCCCGGAAAGAAGGAAGGAAGGAAGCCAAATGCTATACTTGGCTCTCAGGGCCCTCACCTATAACAACATTCATTGCCCCCACCTGTGCTTGCTTGCATGCTTTGGACGTTTTACGAAACGCAGCTCAAAAGAAAAGTTTTCACCCTCACTGTGCTTCGCTCGAGCGCTGGAATGAGACAACTAGCCACAGGCCCTTCTGTGGACACACGAAAGGAGAGGGGCGCTTCAAGTTGCAGGTTGGAGCAAGGTCGAAGCGGGGCACAAAACCAAAACAAAACCAAAACGTTGCTGTAGGAGTACTAGTATCACACGGTAAGATGGTGGTTTGTTGTTTATGCGTCTAAGAAACACTTCATCCGCAAAAGATTATGCTTTCCTCAAAAACATGAAAGACCGCCAGCTCCTCACGTTGCTACGTTGCGCAGTGCAGAGAGGTTCGCATCGGCGAGTGTTTGCCTGGTGAGAGGCAGACCGAGAGCTAGTACTGAGTACTGAGTACTGAGCACTGTGTGCTGTGTGCCGTTCCTGGCTGGTATGTCTGGTACGGTGGAAGAAGCGAGTGAAATCAGTGTCGTTAGCCTGCGACTTGAACGTGCCTGACCCGGCCCACCTTCGGGAAAACCGTTACTCGGACTTGTCACTCGCACTTGGTACTTGGCAAAGGCGCAGGCCTTACTTCCTCCTTTTCTTTCTTCCTTTCTTCCTTTCTTCCTCTCTCCTGGCACGTGCATCATTCAAGGGTTGAACATGAGAAACGAACTCTTCTCCTCCTCTTTCCTCACTTGCTCCCTTCCCTTTCTCCGTCCGCCATCTATCTCTTCGACTCAACTCGCGCTCCGTTAAAATTTGCAAGTCTTGAATTCGCAAGTTTCAACCCTCAACTCGAACGCAGGAGACAAATTTCCTTTTTTCTTTCTTCGATTTATTTTTCAACTCTATTCTGTTCGGCTGCCTTTTCTTTTCTTTGGCGAGAACAACGCAAGTTAAATTAAATCCTTACTTCTCGCAGTCACAGCGAGAGAGCTGCGAGAGAGAGAGACAGAGAAGCGGGCGAGCAAGAACGTGAGGGGTAGCCGCGAGTGGCTGCCACGCGCTGCGCGATACTGCGTGTCGGAATGTCCCAAGTTGCGAGCGTTTGCTGCTTCGTAAGTGCAGTAGCCGCGCTCAAGCGCAAGACGTTCGTTGCGCTGCGTAACGTAGTTACAGGCTCGGTGAGGTGAGTGAGTCAGTGCCACGCCAGCCAGCCTAACTTCATTCAGTACTTGCGCGCCATGAGGAGTGAGCCACTCAGGGACTGGAGAGCGCGCAACTGCAGTGCAGGACTTGGCAGTGCAGTACGACGAGAGTTTCGTTCTCGTGATGATCTTTTCAACGTTTTCCGTTCTGTTCTGTTCTCGTGATGATCTTTTCAACGTTTTCCGTTCTGTTCGGTTTCGTTTCCTTTTTTCTTATTTTTTTTCGGTTTCGTATTCAAAGTCAATGAAGATGCCGATCCATCAAAGCATCGAAGGTCTGAGATGGTTGGTATGGCAGCTGTCATTGGCAAACTCCCTCGTGTTGTGCATGTGTGTGTGTGTGTGTGAGTGAGAGAGTGAGAGTCCGAGAATTGACCCACCCCTCGAAGAAAGGAGCGATGTTCAAAATTCAGCAAAACCTCACACATCTCCATCACAATACCGAACACTTATCCCTGTACTTGTCTTGCATCTTCTTCCAAATACTCACATCAGCTCCTGCATTCCACTCCACTGCACTTCGCGACTTCTTGTCTCCGAGCGAATAAGACCTCACTTGACACAATCCTTTGCGCGGCCAAGTCTTGAATCGCAGATGCGCCCTCGCTAGCGTGCAGGCCCGACAACCCCATTCAAGTGTTGGGCACGGCGGTGTGCTCTCATTCTACAGTGGCAAAAGAGAAGCTCGTTCGTCGCGAGTTGATTGATTTTGATTGACAGTGAATGTGAATTTAATTGCGCGCGAGCTGCCGACATTGGTAAGAGCAGAGCTGTTTGGATGCGGGTCGGGAATGATTTGGTGGATCTTGAATGCTATTGTAACAGTGCGACGCGTCGCGATCCGAGCGATGAGCTTTGCGAAGAGGAGTCCCAGTCACGAATCAAATTGTCTAATTTATTCCAATCCAACTGCCGAACTATTGCAAAGGCAGAGCAACAAAACTAGCCAGGCATTCGTTCAATTTTATTTATTCATACGTTTGTTCGCCGTTTCCAAAATATTGAACCAGAGCAAGTGCAAATGCAACCACTGAAACCTCTCTTCTCGCCTAAACCCAAACATGTGTTTATTAAATTGAAACTTTAGCCCCGGACAGCGCCTTGTTCCCACACAAATCAAATCAGATCAGAGAAAGCTTTATGGAAAAAATTCAAAACAAGGAAAAATCTTGACCAACTCGCCTCGCTTTGTGCAATCAGCCGAGGTTTTACAGTTGATGAGACACAACAGGATTGTCTTCTTCACACAGTCGCACGAGTGCCAACCATGGCTGTCCTGGGTCCCAGATTTCAGTTGTAGTCAGTCATACCATTCGCGTGGCTCACACATCAATGGACCTCACTGTCAATTCCATTCTATTCCAGCACCTCGCAGAGCAGCGGGGGCCATTCCCAGCTCTCTTCCAGCTTCCACAGAAAAGAGACATACGCTTTTGTAGTCCGTCGCCCCGAATGCGTCTTTATGTGTTCTCTTTCGTCCAGTCCACTCATGTCCACTCACACGACAATTGGGTTGGTCGTTCTAAAAACAAAAACCACACTCCTGCAAATCTTGTAATTCCTACCTCGACAACAACCAGAGTGAGGCAAGCTCAAGTTGTTGAAGCAACGTTGGGAACGTTGAGAGTGAAGGCAGCTTTCGCAGTGTGTTGGGGTGTATCTGATCTGAGGAGAACATAAAAGAGCGGCCGATTGCTGGTTGCTAGTCGAAGTACGCTCCTCTCTCTTCTCTTCCCTTCCCCACTCCGGGCCTGCCTCGACCTCATGTGTCGCTGGTGGAAAATTATTGAGCTGACTTTTCTGTTGAGGCGTTGGAATGATTGCGACACACATGCAAACTCCAAAGCTGGTAGCGGGTACTAAAAGATGAAATGTTTTTGGGGGGCTTAGAATCAAAATGGAAAGGAAAGGAAATGACGCAGTGAGAGAGAGATCTGTTCGCGCAAATTATCTGTCGTAGGGAAATTTAAAAATCTCTTGCCAGTTGACACAATGCGGCAGCGCGAGGCGGGCGGCTGATGTCGGCGGACTATTCAGCGGAACTTAGTCTGCGAACAAATCATGCATGATTATATCTGCTTTGTACGCGCCTGGTCGAATCTCCAAAACGTTGTGAAGGGGAACCTCAAGGTGCGGCACCTTTTCACTGGGGGTCCCGAGAAAGTAGCCCATAAGAGCGCGTATGCAGGCCTGATGGCTAATAATTAGCACATCGTATCTCAACCGCTCCATGTCCAGCACCAAAGGGTTGAGTCGGTTGATCACATCGACATATGACTCCCCCATCGGGTAGCGGTAGACGAGCTTGTGCCTTTGACGTGCTTTATACTCGTCAGGGTATTCTTCCTCGATCTCCGCGTAGGTCATGCCTTCGCAGAGGCCCGCGTTGATTTCGTTGAGCTGATTGGTGTGCAGGACATGTACATCATCGTCACCAAGCTCCTTAAAAGGCTTGGCAGTGTCCAGAGCTCGCTTCAGGAGACTTGTTGCAACCATGAGCCGCTCGCCGGCGTCGTCGCGCTTAGCAAGCTCGGGGTCTTGAGCCGGGCGGTCCTTTCTCATATCTTGGATGAACTCATACAGTCTCCGCGAATACTCCGCCCCTTTCTCAGTGAGGTCAGAATCTCCTCCGAGGCGCCCTGCGATATTGTCTTCGGACTCGCCATGTCTTGTCAAAAAAATTCGGCGCTTGTTGATGTGGAAGTTTTGAAGAATGGTTACAATTTGGCTGAGCAAAAAGCCGTAGCATCGGTTCACGATCACCTTTTGACCGACGTTGAATAACTTGATATAACTTAGATTGTCACCTTCCTCGCCGTGCCCGACAGGCTCGTACACTGCTTCGTATTCGCGAACCCGTTCCTTGAAGTCCTTGAGCGCGATCTTGGGGTCCATGCCCTTGTAGTCGTCATTGCCCAGCTTCATATGATAATTCGCGTTCAGGATTGTCTCGTCATCGCAAATGGACTCGACGAATATTGGTGCCGGAAGCCCAGCTTCTTTGCACCACGCAGTTACCTTGCTGCGCCGATTGCACGTGGTGTTGGTTGCATCAAAGACTGCGACGTGGCCACCGTCCTTCAGCCAGGCCACTAAATCGTCAAAAGTCATTTTCGCGATGTTTTCCCTCGCTGCCGATTCTCCCGAGAAAAAGTTGGCAGTTTGCCCGCCACCGTCCATCAGCTCGCGCCTCTTGTTCCCTGCATTAAACTCCCTGCACGTGAATCCTCGCCACTGCAGGTAACGCACGAGCTTGTGGGTAATGTACGACTTGCCCCTCGCCGGCAAACCCACCATCACGAGGCACAGAGGCGTGCCCGCAATGTTGGCGAGCTGTCTCGGGATCATCCGCGTGCCGCCGGGGGACGCCTGCCCGCTAGATGTGTCCGCCGAGTCTGTGCTGCTGAACATTCCTCCGTCCGCCACGGGCATTCTATTGGCAGGGCTGCTGCCTCTGCGACGTTCTGTGTTGCGCAACCTTTTGAAAAACTGCATCCCTGAGCTGACGCACGAGCTTCAAACTCCACCACCTCCTCCTGTCCACTGTCCACTGTCCCAGTCCCAAACCCTCCAACGCTGCTGCGCCTTCCACAATTCTCCTTCCGCTCCAGAATGCCTCAGGATATCTGCGCGTCGCGTCGCGCTCAGTTGCCAATGCCTCTTTGGGCTCGCTGTTATACCGGTTGATGCATTGCACTGACAGTGAGTGTGGACACATACTTTACGATTACGACCTTTCGTTTCTTCGTTCAACTTGTTCACTATCAATCAGATTAAAAGGATATGCCGGACCAGCCTGAGGTGCTAAAAGTTATTGGCACTGATTCTTGCAAGTGCAAAAAGGGAAAGCTTGTCTTCGGCTTCTGTCTCTTCCATGTCTTCTGAGTCTTCTGTTAATTTGGAAGGATGAGCCTAAACACATCGAAATTCTACATGAGCCAGTCAAAAGAGAGGAAGGAAGGAATGAAGGAAGGAAGGAACGATGGAATGAGTGAAGCCGAGGTCAAAAGATGACGTCAGGTCACATGTCTGTGTTTTTACTTTGTTTTGCTATGTTTCTGTTTTGTTTCATCCATCGATCCCTGGTGAACTGGCACGACAGCTCGTGGCGCGACCAACCACGAAGCGCGAGTTCGCACACCTGTCTTCTCACCGTGGATTGCAAATTGGTGGAGTGAAACGAAAAGATCGAAAGAAAGAAAGACAGGAAATGACAGGAAGAACGCAAGAGTTGGTTGGTAATCGTTCTGAGGTTGCTGGCGGCGGTGAAATGAGTGCCCAAGTGGACCAACCTGATATGGTTAGCAAGGCTCGGTGAGCTGAAGATTTGGCTTCTTCATTCGGAAACAGGATTCGCACTGTCAACGATGCGCTCTCGCAGCGTTTGTTTTTTAAGAGCAGATCAGAACTTTTGATTCGCCTCGTTGCTGGGAACGACTCGCCATCTTTTCGAGAGAACAGCGACCATGAAAGTGGTCACTCGTTGACTTCCACCTTGAAATGCGAATCTCTCCTTGCTCACTCCTCGGAGCAGCGTTCGGGGCTCTTAGACAGCATAGGTCTGTTCTGTCAGTTCCGTCTGCAGCTGGAAGTCAAGCGGACGACAAGTGCCCGCGGGCAGTACTCGAGTACTGGTACAGTACTCGCCGACTGCCAACGCATGTTTCCGAGCAGCTCTGACTATGGAATCTTTGGCGTCATTGGCTGCGTAGGCAGCATCATCTAACGCCATGAACGGCGATTTGGAGAAATGGTCCGACGGGAATCTTGGTCAATTGCCACTCCAGTGCGTTGCTCGAGTGCTGTGCCACAAAGTTTACGATGTGCATGTGCATCTGGCGCCCAACGTTGACTGTGAGTAGCTTGTTGACTCTGCACTTCTGAGTTGTTGCGTTCGGAGGCTCTGGCAGACGAGGAGGCTAAGCTCGATTGATCGTCAGTGAAGCAACTTTGAAAGATACAGCAGTACCGGTACTTGTGCCTTCGCGCCATGTCCAGACAGTCCAGACAGTCCAGACTCCCGAACGAACAGTTGTTGGCATAGCTGAAAATGAAATTAAAATGAAATGAGCCAAGTCGTTTTTCATCTTGCGCTGTGCTAGCGAGCCAGCTCAGCTGCGGTACTAGTACAAGATATCACCACAATGTCCACATCAAACACCATCCTCGTCATCCTCGTCTTCGAACCTAGCTAGCTAGAGCGCCTCTACAGTGTCACGAGTTGGCAAAAGTATCTGCCTCACTTGCTTTGACTGTGTTATCAAATGTCAACTAATTACTTCGCTTCAGAACGAAAATCAAGGGGAAAAAAAGAAAGTGCTCGTAATTCGTCCTCCTGCTCCTCCCTGCACACACTCCTTTCATCACCTCGCTCTTTCTACCCACCCAGTAGATCACTGCTAGTAAGTCCAACTCGGCCAACACCAACACTAAGCATTAACCCACTGCTCCAACTGGCATCAGCTTAGCATTCAGACTAAGGGCACTACGCCTATTTACACCGCTGGTGCTATTGCACTGGGTAAATGAAGGTTATGAGGCATAGTCTTAAGGTTTATAGCGTATCCATTGTGTAGGACCGCGAACACACACTTGGAAGGGGGACACTTGACTTATAGAAAGAAGTAGACGACTGCAGTAAGGGGCGAGCGTGTGAGTTGGATGGTGGAGTTTGATAGAGATACCAGTAACACTCTTGTGTATTCCGTGAGAGGTGTGCGGAGGAAAGAACAAGAAATACTTTGATTGACATTGAGAAAGAAACAACTTTTGGGATTGGCTCGTTGCATTCATTCATTGAACGAAGCACGCGTCTTAAAATTAACACTCGCACTCGCAGTCATGATCTGGCTTCAAAGTTTAGGAGTTTTAGAATTCGCAGTCATGACAGTAAGTTCATCTCCATTCGACAACCAGAGAGGAAATTACCTATCAGTTCCAGAATCATCGATGACTGCAACTATGAGTCGGCAATGTCCTCATCGTTCTAGTAGAATGCAATGCAGGGCACGCTATGGATTTACTAGCAACATTGCAGAGAAGGTGTGTGCCAAGAGGCTCTTTCTTTCTTTCTTTCTTTCCTTCTATCTCTCGCTCCCTCACACACGCACAGACACAAAGACACACACTCTCTCTATCTCTCCCTCCCTCTCTCTCTCTCACCCCCCCCCTCCCTCCTCCTCCCTCCCTCCTCCTCCTCCTCCTCCTCCTCCTCCTCGTCATCA